>JAODKE010000041.1:20410587-20422626 GCA_026779605.1 Mormyrus hasselquistii
TCCTTTGGGGCACAAACGAAGAGAGAGGGTGCCGCAGTTCCCTGAGGGACACTTTACCCACAGCCTGTGGTAAAGAGCCAAAGCAGTCCCCAAGCAGACGGGACAGGTAAGTGGAGCCATCCAAATCGCACCATCCAAGAGTGCTGCACTGCATTGCCACTGACCTACTTTCCAACAGCGAGAGGGGAATTTCTCGCATTCCTCAGCCCGCCAGAGAGGATGTTTATCGGCCGCATCTCCAGCGAAGGGCTCCACGGCTCAGCGGCCATGCTAACGCTTTCACTGCCGGGTCCAGGCCCGGGACCCAGGGCCCGAGTGGCCTCAGCCTGGATCAGAGCAGCTAGGGTGTGGGCTTCACTTCCTCACGGCTCCCAGCTACAGGGGTCGACCCTATGTGTGTCGATAAAACAGCACTTCTGGACCCTTGGAAATAACAGTGTTTTTAACACTATTAATGGGGAAAAAACCCTAAAACTTCAGAAATGCCGAGTGATTTCACATTCATGTCATAACTCATTTACAATGTAACACAATTAAATACTAACAATGACTTCATAATTCATCACATGTAACATAATATGTATTACTTATTAACTTCTCTAAATTAGCAGGACCAGAATGTGAATCGCTGAGCATCTGACCACCTGGCAGCGACAGACCCAAACAGGGACAGGACAGGAGAGTTGGGCATAGTTTTCATTTCCCAGAACTTGACAGCGTGCCTGTCTCCAACGCAGTGTTTCCCAATCTGCTCCTCGGAGACCCACAGTCAGTACACATTTTCGCTCCCACTGAGCTCCCTGCCAGGCAGTCTACATTCTTAACATGCGGGTTAATAATGTGTACTAGACTGGACTGGGAAACAGTGCTCCAAAACATAACTGCATGAAGAGCTTGGGTTATGGTCTTCAGCATGGGTCACTCCCTAATCCTTAATTCCGACACTATGATAAGCACCTCAGCGTACAACAGATGCAGGATTCAAGAATATCCTGTGTTTATGTGCCTTACCCATCAACCAAACTCACGCTTTGGGAAATCCTGCATAAATGACCCACGAGTCACGTGACTTCCGGCATAAGTGAGCTACAAATCATGTGACCTCCTGTACACATTACGTACGTCTAACACGACTTGCTGACCCATGCAATCCAAGGTGAACTCACAGGGCGGTGGGAGGAAACAAAAACGTGGACCGTCTGGGGGTCCCCGAGGACGGGTTTGAGAAACACTGCTTTAAGCCACGCCCATCTGATCAGCCACTATGACTTAGGTGGAAAAAAATCCCTGTCGCCCATTAGAAGGCCTGGCAGAGTAATGGCTGTATTATGGCAGAACTGGATTAACACTCCGACTTCATTAATCTAAATGATTACTGGCCCTGTATAAGATAAACACATGCACTGGACCAGGCTGTTCCACGGTCCCAATACATCATCCATAAAAAAATTAGAACCTTAATTAGAAACACCCACCTAGCAATTGGCACCAAAGTCACAACTTTGGCACACAAAGATATTTAATATTCAGCGTCAGGCAGTACATTCCATGATGAATCACTCCGGTTGCAATGAAAGATAAAACAGAATAAAAGTAAAAAGTTCCCATAACAGACACCATTTTCTATGATCAATGGTCCAGAGTAGAGTCATGGTGAGCTTGGAGTCTATAACAGGAAGCACAGAGCTGGATACATACTAGGGCAGCATTTCCCAATCCGGTCCTTGGGGACCCACAGCTGGGCCTTGTTTTTTTCCTTCCAAACTCCCTGTCGGACAGTACACATTTTTGCTCCCTCCAAGCTCCCTGCCAGACAGTCTACATTTTTGCTCCCTCCAAGCTCCCTGCCAGACAGTCCATGTTTTTGCTCCCTCCAAGCTCCCTGTCAGACAGTCCACATTTTTGCTCCCTCTGGAAGAGCATTACAGACGGACAGTGCTGCAGATTTAGAGACATCAACACAGCTAAAACACATGCCTTATCTGCTGAAGGAAACTGGAAAGCAGGGGAGTCAATCAGGCCAACAGCCCCAAAGGCATGAGGCTGTCCACGGACCCACAAGGTTACCCTTAAAAAACACATCGGTGTTACTCCGAAAGCAAGAATCGAGCAAAGGACTAAGGGGGGACATGATCCAGGCATATAAGATTCTAACAGGTCTGGATGCTGTTCAGCCAATTGGCTATTTCAATATTAGTTTAATACTAGAAATCGTGGCCATAAGTGGAAATTAGCGAGAGAACATTTTAAAATTAATTTCAGAAAGCACTTTTTTACACAGCGTGCAGTTAGAGTATGGAATAGTCCTCCTGCTAGTATAGCCCAAGCTAAAACCCTGGGTCCCTTTAAATCAGAGCTAGATAAGATTTTAACATCTCATCTGTTAGTTAAGTTCTCCCTAAACAAGCTTGATGGGCCATTTGTAAATTTCCTATGTTCTTGTGTTCTTATAATCACATTCTTGTTTGAATTATAAGTTTAGCAATACAGTAACAAATAAGCTTTTTTTGTCCAGAATAAACTGCCCCTATTCTCTGTAAACTGTAAAACATTGCTTGAAAAATGTTTATTTCTGTAACAGACTGGAATGAATTCTTGGCCACAACCTGGTATCAATGGTGCTATTTTTCCAAGTTAAGCCCTTAGTTTTAATTCTCATATGCGAATACAATATATTCTAGTCACTGAAGATAACATCCCTGAACACATCCACGCTCCAAATGCTTATTCTGATTAGGGTTACGAGGGTGCAGGCTGCACAGGGCACATTTACGAGGATGCAGGCTGCACAGGGCACATTTACGAGGATGCAGGCTGCACAGGGCACATTTACGAGGGTGCAGGCTGCACAGGGCACAATGCTGGGTCACAGACTGTACTGACTGCCATTCCGACACAGGAAACACACACACACACAAGCACAAGCAATTCAGAGGCACAAATTAGCCTAATGGCATCTCTCTAGACAGTGGGAGGAGACCAGTGTACCCAGAGGAAGGCTGTGACTGGCAGAGAAAATTTTCTGGGAATTGTGTTCATTTGAAGCATCTTCCCTTATTGTGTTTTACGCCAGAGGCTCTGGTCAACACTGCGATCAAAACGTGTCTGAGTTCAGGGCACGTGCAAACATACACACACACACACACACACACTATGGGCAAACATACACACACACTATGGGCATTTCAGAGACATTACGCACCTAACAATAGAGGTTCTGGAAACCCACACAAGCACGGGGAGAACAAGCAAAGCACACACACAGAGTGGGGGTGAGATTTCAAACCGTAACACCCTGGGGGTGTGAGGCACCCCCCCCCGATCACGTTATATTGGAAATTCCAGTTTTGTGCTCAGTTACAGTGACACGGTGTAATCTAGCCAGCGGTTACCAAACACACCGGAATGTCAGCCTGACAAAAACTCACAACCCACAAAATGAAACAGTGGCTACGGAGTTCAGCACGTTGTGGGTTCGTATCTCTGCCGTCACCCCTGCAGGCACAGACCTCCCAAAGTTACTTATGTAGCAGTTACACCTGTGACCCTGAACGGGGACTGAACCGGCAGGTACGTGGCTTATTGGGCAATTAGTATTTCAACCAAAACTGGGGAGATGTGTCAACTTGGTAACACAAGTATACGCTTCATCCTACAAACATCCGACTGTACATACAATACAAACAAAAACAGAATTTCAATAATGCCACACTATCACCGTTGCTCAAACTACCATGAGTGAACTAAGAGATTATTTTGTGAAAACTGTCCACTTAGTAACACTGTTGCACACACTTCAGAAGCAATCGGGCCCGTCTTAAAATAACCATTAAGTGATAAGCTGAAATTTCAAGTGGCCTTCTATAGCACTCAGTGAACATCTCCAATTCCCTGGACATTTCTCACCACACTGCACTACCCCTCGACTGAAATGCATGTTTCTATCATTTCCGACCAACACCTTCCTCTTAAGAATGACTTAGACCCCATCCTGCTAAGGAAAGACCTTTAAACGGCCGTGGACACTCTGCCAAATGACCTTCAGGATCATCTTTTGATATTTATTTACCGACACTGTTACCTGAAGCAATTTACAGCCTTACCTCACAGCTTGCTGTTTCAGTTCAATATTTCACACCACATATCACACAGCAGCTGGGTCTTTTCTTGGACTTACACTTATGAACACACATACCCTGACCTCTACGTACTACTTGCCCATTTAACTTAAGGAATTATAGCTAAAAGTTCATCTGTGCTTAAAATGAGAATTGTTTTTATTATGTAAGTGGGCTATATGGCTGTTTACAACATGTCCAACCGCAAATGTGTACTACACAGCTGTTATAGAATGCACAGGCTGGGATAACTGCCAGTTTTAACGGTGCAGATCATTAAGTTTATAGCTAAAAGCTTGTAGTCAGACAGGTCCGTGTTTTTGAAGCAGTGCTCAGTATCCGATGAAGTCGGAGTCGGTCCTTTTACACAAGCACAACAAAAGGCTTATTCAGGGCGCCTTGGCAAAAACAAACGTGTCCCGCAGGTTTTCCGCGCCGTTTCTTTACCGGGATCCCCGTTACCTGATCGCCGGTTTGCAGATATCCGGCTCCGATGACTTACGCCGTCCACCTGCTTTCGATTGTTTTCATGTTTATACACTGACAGGTTGCATGAAATGTGTTTTTTAAGTTAACTGTCTAATTCACGTAGGCCACATGTCAAGGCAGCGCTTAATTAATTATGGTGAGTTGATCTGGATACCTTGTGGTGTCATGTGATTTTCACCCCCCCCGTTCACGTTTGTATTGCAGACTTCACAAAACACATTTAAAAACTTTTAGATTAAGACGACGCTTAACTTGCTTTTAGTGTGTTTATGTTATGCTACATTTATAAATACGAAAAAGTATATTAATGCACATAAATACTGTAATGCATAGGCTATACTGTAGCCTAATACTATCAGTTAAACATCTGTCAACACGTTACAGTGCCAAGGATGCGTCACAAAAATCCGTTGTTTTCTTCGCTATATTTATTTCAATATATTATTATGAGTAGTAGTATTGGTGTTATTATTAGTAATAATATTAATAACAAGAAAATGAAAATAGGTCGGCTGTATAAACGTTTCACATATGATGAACATCATTACTTTCCATTTACGGTTATGTTTGCCTCTCTGACCTCCACTGTTCCGCTATAATTCCGTAAATCCGCCTTTTATTACTGCGGAAGCGGAGTTGTGCTCCCAACTCCTTATCGTTACGCAGCAAAAAATAAAATAAAATAAATAAATAAAGAATGCAAAAAAAAAAAAATCAGTACCCGCCTCTCGTAAGGCACCATGGCCGCTTCTGCACCGCTGCTGGCAATACAGAAAGGGCTTTGACAGCAATTCGGAGGCGCAGTTTTTAAGGCATCACGCAGGCAAAGCAAAGGTTTCTGCGCCTTTTAAGTACAGATCGGATGCACTTAAATTAATCTGAATAGCAGTAAGGCGCCTCAGACTTTTTATGCTAAATGACATCTATTTTGACCCCCTCGCCTTCCAAAACGCGCATTACTTCGAGAAAAAGCCTGTCCCGCTGCACCGTACCTTGGCATCGGCATCCTCCCCCTCCTGCACCTCAATCGCCTCCACGTTTTGATCCCCGGCTGTCGCATCGTCGGGACCCTCGCCGTTCCGTCTCGCAGAGGCTGAAGCACCCATGATTCAGTACCGCAGCCTCCCACCGTCCGGCAGACAATGCAACGTCTAAGGCACACGGTTTATCCCCACCGCCAGAAATATATCTGCCGACCGCTCCAAGGATACTCAGGCTCTCAAGTGATGCAGACGAGCTCCCTGCAAACTCTTTTAGGAAACCACCGCCTCTCCCCCGCCCCCAGCCACTATCACATGTACAGGTCACTGGCACGCCTTGCATCAAAGGACAAGCGAGAATGGGGACCTGGAAACATGTGCAGACAACACATTATTACTATTTCTGAGTTGTCTGGACATTATATACCATACTAACCAGCAGAGAGTAAGTTAATTACAATGTATTGCAAAAAGATATCAGATCAGATTTTTTTTATTATAACAATTTATCATAAGACTTTTAATTTACGCATGCAAATTGTATTAAGTTTCGTATTAGACCAGACCTATTAAGGGCATCAAAGAAGACATATTTTTGCGTTGTTTACGAACCGTTTAAAATCAATTTTAAGCTTAAATTTAAAGCTGAGAATTTCATCTGATCTGTTCAGGTTAAGTACTTTGGTGAAAGGGAAATGCAACAGGGACCCTCGCGAGACCCAAAACTTTAGCTTGTATACATGAATGCTTGACTTTAATCAACTTCCTATCTTATGCACTTGTCCTTAAACACCAGTGCATACAACCTGTCTTCTGAAACAGACTTAAGGGTTACTTTTAAATGATTAGCAAACGAGTAAAAACAAATAAGCTGAAAAAAATATAAGGAAAAACAAAAATGCAAACAATGCTAAAATGGTTTAAATATATCGTCTCAACAGCCCTTGAGCAGGAGGTTAAATCAGGTTTCACAGTTCTGTGATTACATCTTTGAATAATGATGGATGGTATTGTCTTTAGCCGCTGGATGTTGGTTTCATATCAGCCCCACATGGATCTCCAGAGAGTTACTGAAGAGGCTGCTGGGGTAACGACTAGCTTCCGGGCGGCCAGAGGAGTTCTGGAAAAAAGATTCACGGTTAACTAGGAAGTGATGTCACCATTTGGAAACAAGGACGCGGCCAATGAAAAATAGTTACAGCATCACCAGCAGCTGCTCCAGTGCTTTGCGATCGCTCACCGGGGATTATTGAATTACTGCACGGTCAGATGTAGTGACCAGGGAATCTGACGGAAGACGTAGATCCTGATGGTCAGTTTTGTTACGGGACATAATGCAGTGATGAGAAAATGAGACTTCGGTACTCTCAGTGGGCGGGGTTGTTGTTAGATTAACTAAAATCTAATTGGTTACTTTATTTGTTTCCATTGGGTTAATGAGCCAGTAAGTGAGATCCTGTCTTCCAAAGTGTTTTCTTGCACAGTGTTGTCGACGGCCAGCAGCCAATCACAGGCAGCACAGGGCAGAAGGCCGTACTGCACCCTGATGGAATGCCACTCCATTGCAGTGCACACACGCACACATCCACACACAGAATCACACTCTCCAGCCAGTTTATAAACCAGCTGGGCTTACCGCATGCTCACAGTAGCCCCCTACACTGTATGTCTAAAGGTCACATTTCTACCCTAATTACAAAACAAATAGCAATATCATTGACTTTGTCAGTTTTATTGGAAACATACTAATTATGCTCTATCATTAACCTGCAGGTGAAAGACCAGCTTCGCGAATACGATCATAGAGAAAACATAACTTTGCAATAACTTAGAAAGATATAATTAAACCCCATACTTTAACCGAAAACCATACTTTCTTTGTTTTTCTTTTGCAGTCAGCTATTTTGTGTAATCCGCAGGGGTGCCCATATAGCATATTAATGCCCATGATGTAGTGGCGGGAGAGTGTAGTGGTTATCAGTATAGCCCCAGACCTCCAGGGCGGAGGGATTTGAACCCAGCTGTGGAACCCAGTCCAAAAACACAGCTAGCTAAACTCATGACTCTGCTTTGCCCGTACTGTGGGTGCCCTGTGACAGACTGGAATCCCATCCAGGATGCTCATTGACCTGTGCTTACTGGGATGGGTGCCTTGTACTGGATAAACAAGCATGGAAGCTGGGTCTTATTCCACATTGAATGTTAAAAACACAGTTTTCATAATCACCTACAGCTACAATTGGTTTCTTTTCATTCTAGGTTGAAACAGCTCTTCTTTATACATATGAATTGGTTTGTCAAATAAGGTTTTGTCTGCAGATACGCCTTGACCATAGAGTATGTATAGTGAAGCATGGATGACGGACATAAGAAACTGGTTCGTTAACCCAGTGAACAGAGATTATGAGGGGGGGGGGGGGTTATGCTTCTTGGGTATAACCCATCAATAACTGAACTATGGGATGAGGGTTTAGATTTTCATCGGAAGTTAAAAGAAGCACATTTTTGAAACACTGGACAGATCTGACTGTCAGTCCTATTGTTGAGTATGCAGGCACACATCGACTTGATTCCATCCATCCAACCTGGCCAGGATGAGAGGTCACTTTATTTTTAATCATGTTTCTTGGTCTGTGAGAGGGACCCGGAGTACATGGCGCTAAGCCACACGACACAATGACAACAAGCGACCTCCAGGCAGAGCAGCACCCAAATCCTCGGGTGTGAAGCAACAGTGCTGCCCTTTATGCCCAGGGGGACGTGGAGACCCCAGCAGAATGAGGGGGCCCAGCTCTTTGTAGGGGGCCCAAAATGTACCATCATCCCCCCACCATGTCATGCTAAATTTATCGGGGGACATTTGCAAGGGGCCCAAAATTTCTAGCTACGCCCCTGACCATGCCACCTTTTGTCGAGATTATGTATCTAAAAAGCAGTCAACCTCCATGGTCGATCATAGAATAGGGATATCTTATTGATCCAATGGAAAAATGATCTTTTAGCCTACACCATCTTGCTTTCCATGAGACGCTTATACAGGTGAGAGCAAGCTTGGAGGTCACAGTGCAGGGTCAGCCAATGTGCAGCGGCTCTGGGACTGCGGGTAAAGGGCTGTGTTCAAGGGTCCAAAGGTAGCATCAGTCAGCTGTTCTGGAGATTGGATCCTGTGATCCTCTGATTGCAGGCACAGCCTCCTAACCCACTGACTCACATGCCACTCGCAGGGCATGAATAAGACAAAATATGTGTAGCAAATAACACAATCCAGTTAAGTGAAAGTGGCCAAATTGTCCATTAACTGGCTATGAGTCACTGACCCTTCGTTCTCATGTGATGGTTTCCGATCAGCCTTGCCATCCCCTTAAGGAAGAGAGGAAACCATTTCACTCATCTCTGGCACCAAACTCTCTGCAAAGCACGGTTTCCTTTGGCAGGAGTACCAGGTGCCTCTGCCCACAGTCTCTCTTCGGAAATTGTGCTTAACATGACCCGAAATGAGGGTAGGGGGGTTGACCGTCATGTCCTGAGGTACACGGAATATGTATCTACGTGTCACTGGCTGGATGACACGGCCGCCAGTTACACACGATAACTTCCTTCTCTGTGAATCAGGCCCACACATTTCAGGTCCTGCCTTCTGGCCCCAGGGAGCATCAAAGGAAAGCGGCCTGAGAAGCAGCCGACAGGCGTCCTTTGGCACTCAGGGTCAAATCATCACGGTTGTCATGCAAAACACGGACGCTCTCCAGTCCACTTGGGCGCCGAGCAAATTTTGACTAAATGGATCCCGAATAAGCCACAGTGAATTAAGTCAGTTTCCTGATAGCAGATACCTGATATCATTTTATTACCCAGTTATTCAAGATGAAAATCAAATTATGGCCAGTATTTTTTTTCTTATCCCTAATAACATACAGACACGCAGACGGAACGTGTTAATTTGTTTTTCCATCTCAATCAGATCCATTATTTTTTCGCTTTTTCCCAAACCAAGCTATGTGTGGAACTGTCAGACAAGAATTACCATGTTCCAGCTGTAACACTGCCAGGACCTTTTGTACCTGTGCTTTGATCTGCTATTCGTGTTGAAGCAAGGCCGTTCTGAGGTTGGGGTTCGGGGGAAAAACATGCACGGCCCACATCTGGATTCCGTTACCAGTGCCAAGCAGCGGTTCTCCGATTTCTTCTTGGGAGGGGCAGCGTTATCACTGCTCTCTGGATGAAAAGAGAGGTGACGGTTTAAAGGATTGTGAGCTTCAGAACACCCCTGGGGAGACCTGACTGGCCTTAACCTTGTAACCAGGCCGGCTCCCTACAAACGCACACCCTGTGAAGGAGCTACCCCTATCACTGTAAATTCTCAGCCCGCCTCTGACACTCTGTCCACTTCCACGGCATCATCCAGCGCATGGGCCATTCCCCTTTTGATCCTATCTGACTCTTTTTGCTTGAGACGCGCAGAAGTGAGGCTACATACAGGGACAGAATGTATGCTTGAAGGCCTCAGGCCTGGAGGTTTATGCGCAGCACTGGATGCGAAGCTCTCACTGCGGCCACAGCCATCTCAGGCCGCTGACATCAGCATTCTCGCCCGATTCCAGCGGACGCTCGGTCTTCGGGCCCGTCATTGGGCCAAAACGAGACTAAATCCCTTCCTCGATTCCAGACAAGGCCGGGTCCAAAGACGGCTTAGGATTACAATACAAATCCCAACACTCCGCAGGAACAGGTTGCTTCATTGTTCCGGCCCCCTGTTCCCACTGCTGTTGGGTTTGTTGGGGGCTAACCCTGACCAGCATAATGCTAACTAATTACCATCAGCCCTCCGTGGGGCCAAACCCCGCCGTCCTGATTGGCAGGGGAGATAACGTGGAGGGGGGGCAGGTAGGACACAAAAACCTTTTCACTAGTTTCGGAGGGGGGCAGCGCCAAGTGGAGGGGTTCGAATCCACAAACGAAGCACTTCCTTGAAAAGTTTCAGGGGGGCTGGTAGGTTCACATGGCCTGTATGGACACCCACACAATAAGAAGGGATTACACACACATTCTGCCTGGACGTCCATTGTGTGTGGGAATACCTCTGTTATACTTGTGTCGCCATTCCCAGCATGCACCTCAAAGATCTGATCACAATACAGACTGATTTGTCGGCTGTGTTCCTGACGAGCGTTCCTGAGGTCTTCAACATTACAGAATTAGTACCTGGACACTTTCTAACATCCAAAGAGTAAAATCCATATGTGAGATCTGTCCTTGGTACTGAACTGTGCAATTTCAACAAATCGAATCTAACTGACAGGTATGATTTTTTTTTCTAATTCATTTTGGTTTTAGTTCAATGCAAATAGACTAATAAATTAAGAAGGACTGGTTATCAAACACAAATAATTTCAATGAATTTGATTAGATTTCAAAACACTGAGTAACACGAAAGGGAGGTTGACAGTTTCCACACGTTGGGTCTGTTCCCTGGGACTTGTTTTTCAGCTTGGCGTTGACGAGCGGTCAGTGTTGTCCTTGGAAAGGGAACAGTGCCCATTTCCAGGGAAGGCGGTGATCTGTGCAGAACAGGGCAGTCAGAAGGGCGTGTGCCCACGGGACACATAAAATGGACACACGCCTGACACGGGTGCGACCCAGCCTTGCCGGTTTCCATAGCAGCCAAGGGGACCCGCTTTATGATGCCCTGCTTTCCACATACGTGCGTGAGCAAATTAATCCATGCATTTCTCCATACCAGCGGTCATTTACCCACAAAAAACACCAGAAATTCTAGGATTAACAAAAATTCTTTATTAACGTACTTATTGGTATTAAGGTCAATAAAAAAATGGGGCAGGCAGCCTGGCTTAGTAGCCAGCTACAGTGGACATTCATTCACATGGACAGGATTAAAGAAAGTGTTTTTATAAATGTAACTAAGAACATTTGTACAAGCATAAGGTTTCATTAATGTAAGCACTGGTTATGTAAATAGCTCAGAACATGTAGAGAAATGTACAAGAACCCTCAGACACACACACACACACACACACACACACACACACACACACACACAGTTAAGACATTGTGGTGAACACTGTATAAGACCTTCAGGGGCCGTGTTTTCGTGTGATAGATTGCTGGGATGACGGAGAACACGCCTGTCTGTCGTCCCACCATACACAAAGGAGATATGAAGCCGTTGTCCATGTGACCCCCCACCCCAGCTGGGACGAACTATGTAGTGTTGTCGTTCTGTTTCTCCTCTGTCAGTGGTCTCTCTGCGGGGGGGGGGCCCTGCGGAAAGGTGGAAAGGGGTGATTTGGGTGCTAGGGGCAAGCAGGGAGGCGGGGAGTATGAAAATGGTTAACTGACGCCACGCCCCCCCCCCCCCCCCCCCCCCCCCACCCAAAACAAAACAATCTAGCGAAGCCACAAACCACAGCCCCGCCCCCCCCCATACCCCCAAC
>JAODKE010000041.1:20443583-20457653 GCA_026779605.1 Mormyrus hasselquistii
CCCGCTCCGGGGGCGACGACCTCCCCGGCTGTCGCCAGTGGAGCCGGGGCGGGGGGGGGGCGGCGGGGGGGGGGGGGGGGGGGGGGGGGGTCCTGGGTCATTTGGGCGGGAAGGAGACAGACAGGATGCCGGTCAGTCTTTCTGCCCCTAAAGGGACGGGTGTGTTACTTTAGAACAAAGCGTTGGACTTATCTGAGGATCTATCATTTTATAGGTATGAACAAAATAACCAAAGATAACCAAATAGTAATCATGAGGTCATAGTTACTTGCAATATTACCAAATATCTACACTGTAATTCCAGTGTGGATTTGTCATAGTGTTTAATGCGTGGCTATGTGGTACAACAGGCGTTCCCTGCTCGGGAATCCCTTAGCAATGCATGACCCCTGCACCCATCCCACGCACACCTCCTTAATGGGTGGGGGGTAGGCAGTTAGCTTCACGCATGCAACTGACACCCAGCAAGGCTCCATCAGCTTCCCCAAAGCCAGGGTCCTGGAAAAGTCCCCCCCAACCCCCATGGGTGATGGGGGGGGTAGTATCTTGGACAATTAGCTCACCGACAAAACCTCCCTCTCCAACCAGTTTCAGGGCCAGCTTGTCCGCCAGGACGGAGGAGTTGCCGTGGGCGATGTTGGCAAAGGGGCCCGCGTGGACGAACACCGGTGTGCCCTGGGGGAGGAGTCAAACCAAACACAAAGCTGTTATATGCCGGAATCACATTATTCGGATATGGTTTCTGGATGGGGGTGGGTGCTTATTTGTATATAAGAAAGCCAAATGAACAAGACCAGGGTTTACACACGTACAGTCAGACATCCGTCCCCCCCCCCCCCCGGGCCCCCCCGTAGGTCTTACACGCTTCCAAATATGTATTTTAACCACGGCCCTGCCAGAAGTCAACAAGGCACTTTCTACGGACCTCCGAAGCTGTCGAGTGAGCGACACAGATGGGAATTCCTGGGGTGAGAGGCCCAGGGCCGGCATGATAAAGATTATATCTTCAGTATCACTATAACATAATTAGTTTAATTTCTAATAACATTACCTAGTAGTATATCATTTTTCATTCCAGGACCCGGAGGAAACAATGTTTTATTTATACAGAGTATTGTTTACTTAGTAGACACTTTTATCCAAAGCGACATACATTTTCTAGAAAGCATGATCAGACAATCTCTGGAGTAATTGGGGTTTAAGGGTCTGGCTCAAGGGCCCAACGGTGACATCACTCTGGGATTTGAACCAGCCCCAGGGTTTTCACTGGTAGAGTCAAGTTGATTAGTTTCTTTTCTGGGACTTAAACTTAATATCCACTGGAATTGACATTAAGGGCATCAAAACTGGGGGCTGATCTGGGAGAGGCTGCGTCCCATTATCCCTCTGGCCTGCACCCTCCCACCATAACAGAACATGCCCACAACATGCAGGCTGCACCCCCCCCCCCCCCTATTTTGCATTTCTTCCAAAAAAAAGAGGAAAAAACAGGCTGTTTTGCACCTTTGCTTTTCAGGTGTCCTATTCTCCCCCCCCCCCATCCCCCACCATCTCTGTAGAAACATGTAGGACCTTCAGCCTGATCCCAGCTCCCAGCCTGACCCCGCCTCCAGCCTGACCAAAACTCCCAGCCTGACCAAAGCTCCCAGCCTGACCAAAGCTCCCAGCCTGACCCCGCCTCCAGCCTGACCAAAGCTCCCAGCCTGACCAAAGCTCCCAGCCTGACCAAAGCTCCCAGCCTGACCCCGCCTCCAGCCTGACCCCGCCTCCAGCCTGACCAAAGCTCCCAGCCTGACCCCGCCTCCACTTGTAGTTCCTGAAACTTTTTTAAATCTCTACTACAGGGTCAGTACATTAAATTTGAGCCAATGGTGAAACTTGCAGGTACTGATTAACATTTTTGTGTTTTTTTTTATACTGAAGAAAACAAATGTTTGATCTGCTAGCCAGATTTAAAAATCAGTTATAAGCATGTTGTGGGCTGTACTGGGTTTTGTGACCTCTTCTAACTAGAGATGCCATCCCTCCCATATCGTAAAATAAACTGATGTGTCCTGTTTTGAAAAAATGCAGGATATAATTTGTCCTGTATTTTTGTATCATGCATTCAATCCTCCCACTTCCCCCCAATAACTAAGAAATTAACAAAACAGTTGGTTCATCCTCCATTGTTTTGGGGTGGCGGGTGTAGTTTCCGTGCTTCTGAAATTACATGTGAAGCTTTTTTACGACTCCCATACTGATTTAGCACAAATGTCACAGTTCCTGTTGAGCGGTGGGAAAGCGGCACACAAAAAGTGGCCAGGGGCTACAAAAGTTCCTGATTGACATGGATTAAGAACTTGAGAGCAAGAACCAGGTTCCTGAACTTAATTCTGCTGTGTTTTTTCACCATATAAAGCTGAACAGCAGGTGTCTCTGCTCAGTTGAGCACAACAGAAAAACTAACAAAATCGGACAATAAAAAAAAAAAGTTTGCGATGGAGATCCAAATGCCTGAAAGATATGTAAATCTAGACAGCCAAAGCAGCTGAACTCTGGTGCGCAGGGGATTTAATCCTGTGTGCTTTGTGAGCTCTGGGCTGACATATCTGGCGTCCGAAAGCATGAGGACATAAAAATAAGAGGGACCAGATCACCACCTAACACAAGCCAGATGGAGTGAGCCGTCCTCCTGAGGTTCTGCTGAGGGCCAGCCGCACAAGTCTGGTTCTTCTCCATAGCGGCCTGATTGTCCTAACAGTGCTGGCTGTCTTCTGAGGGCTCACAAGGGACGTCACAGAGCAAGTGTATGTCCACAAGACCTCCAGAGAGCCTGTGACCTCCCTGCTCCCTCCTCCTAGTTCAGACTCACCTCTAGTGTCTGCATTAGTGTAGGTTTGATAGCATCTTTCATCAAGACGGCCAGGGCTCCAGTCACACCCTAAAGTAAGAAGACAATTATTCACATCTGTTTAAACCTGGAAAATGAAACTGGCTTGAGTCCAGCAGCTCGTGGGCTCTTCCCGTCCAGCCAGCCCAGGCTCTGAATGCTCCACAGCGGCGCCCGGGTCCCGATCCTGACGTACCAGATCGTCGGCGGTGACCGGCTGTCCCATCCGGCTGCTGCCCACCACCATGCGGCCCAGCCGGAGCTTCATGTCCCGCAGGCCGTCCGTCAGAGCCAGGATGGCCATGATCTCGCTGGCCACGGCAATGTCGAACTGGGCCTGCAAGGGGGGCAGAGGAGACATCAGACATTAAGTGCGTGTCTCGAGGGGGGTGTTAGATTGCAGGGGGGAGTCACTCACCAAACACACCTCAAAAATATTAAATCGTAAATCTCAGTAAGTGTCTGGCAAGGCGTGACGTGAATTTGAGATAAAAAACGTCAGACGAGATGTTCGACCTTAGAGAAGAAGAATTCGAATTAGAACAAAGTATATTATTTAGTGCCAGATGCATCCTTATTTTGGGGTGTGAGTCCCCCGTGCTGCCACACTTCATCCAAGGAAGCGGCGAATGCCACATGTGACCCCAGGAAGGGTCAACTGGCGCATCTCAGCAGGATGCTTCTAGAACATTAGCCATGCAATGGGGGGGAGGGGGGGTTAGGAGTGCTTGGTGGTGCCTACGGGGAGCCTCGCACTTCACGGAGCAGCGTTGGCTGGCAGTGCTGAAAGGCATGCTGGGAAAGAGAGTATAAACATGTGTGGACACTGAAGTGCCCGCTGTTGTCTTCTGCACTGTCAGAACAAAGGGTAACAAAGGGTATCGCCCTGGTACAGCATTAATGTACCCAATGGTACGAAAATGTTCCTGAGTCCTTTTTTGTATCTTAAAAGGTACAAGTACATAAAACTAGGGTACAATTGGCAGATCCTTGGGGATATAGGTCCAGTGACTATACCTCCCAAATTTACAAACTGGTACTTTTTTTTCTGACAGTGCTGCAGGCTACTCGCATTTGTGCATCAGGCACTGACATCCCATAATGGTCCTAGCTCCCCATCTAAGAAGCGATATAGGCAGAACTAACGGAGTCTCCAAATTACTCACAATGTGTAATAAAGACAAGACACTAAGATCACTAGGATCCTGTACTGGATAAGCAGTTATGGATGGATGGATGGATGGATGGATGGCTGAATGGATGATTGGATCAAAGTATAAGGCAGTCAAATGAAGCTATTAACGAAAGAAATAACACTAGTAATCATACTGCAAGAGCGCCTCCACCTGCTGGAATTGAGAAATAGCACATACCTGCCGCGTCATTCCTTTTTCAGTGCCCGCTTGTCCGACGGTGATCTTCCTCAGAAAGCGGTCGTTGGTGTCGATAACTGCAAAGGAGACGGAAAGCCCCCAGTGAGTCCCCAAGCGTAGGTTCGAGGGCCGCGACGCACCACATCTCCGCGCACTGATCGAGTCCAACTGGACTGTGGCCCGCCCCTGACCCCGCTGGGGTGGATTACGTCGTTTGGGAGAACGGCTGACAGCAAGGAGAATCGATTTGCGCCGCAAATGCAAATAGCGTTAAACAAATGTCGGGGTGACATCGTAAATCCCATGGCAACGAGCGGACGGGGAGAAACATGAGGCGATAAAAATCTAAAACAAACGCTTGACGGAATTCTTCATTTTTTAGCCCCTCCCAAGACTTACATACATTTTCCTGGAAATTGGGGGGGGGGGGGGTGTTTAAACTGTCCATGACGCCAGGGCCCTGACGCATCATCCATCTTGACATCTCGGCCATCCCGAATTTGAACAGGGCGGCCTTACACCCAACAGGGAAGCAGTAGGGGGTGCCCTACCTCTTTGCCAGGTGACCTTGGTGGGGTCGAGGTCCAGCCTCACAAATGAGCGGATCTCCTCTGCTGTGAGCGCGCCTGGGTCACTCTTCTCGATGCCGAGACGCTGTGGAGAGGACGGACAAGATAGTGACACAATGTACGTCCTCCTGCATAACCTGCAGAGGGGGCTGGAACTACCTGAATCGTTGTCCTGCTTTAAATCTGGATAACCCATAAAGAAACAGCTGGATGAAAAAGCATATTCAGGCCTTCATTAAAAGTTTATCCCATCCAAGTAATTTTTCCAAACAATTCTATAAACCCAACTATCTTACTATAAAAATGCATGTTATGGACTGCACTGGGACTTGACCCCACAGTCTAAAGGTTACTAGGCCACATCCTTAATAACTACACTGTCTGTCATGGAGTACCCAGCTCTGGTTAGGGCAGGAAGGCCTTGCGGGAGATTTGTGAATGCAGCCAGTGTTTCAGGGTTACCACACATGGCCTTTTACCAGCATGTTTGTATTTCTTGTAGGGATGAAGTCTGTGAATCCCCACAAGACAGATTTTACATTGTTACCAGTTGGGCACTGAGTTGCGGTGAGAGGGGAGGCGGTGATAGGTCCCCACAGATACAGCTATGAGAAGAATGCGCGTAGGTTTGACCGTGTGTCTCCTCGGTCTGGCCTTGACCGCAGAAATGCAGGAGAGCAGTGGTCTGTGTCAGACAGGCCCTCAGCTGAGAGAAACATCAGCTGCTCAGGTCCAATCACACCCAGATTCCCAGACTGGCCAAAGACCAGTTACATAAACAATATACTGGCTATGGACATTTACGGCCAGCAATGTGCAGCGGAACAAAACATAACTAATGACTCCTAACCGATCATGAGGAGCGAGAGCAAAAAAAAACCCCTCTGACTTCCTGTTTTCCCTCACCAACACAGCCTTCTGTTTTGAGATGAATTTACATGCATAAAAATGTCATAGCGTGGTTTTCTTGATTACACCCGTCCAGAAATGAGAGCTTTTATTGAAATTGTCAGTGTGGTGAACCTAGACAATGGGGTATGGCATTTTCCCGCTTCTGTAATGCAGAAACAGACAGACAGCCCCCCACACGCACACACTGAATCCAGCGGCACTCATCCTATCACTGAGTATATCCTCTCTGCTTCTCCTCATCCTTGCAGACTTGGCCCTTGCTCTCCCCCCGGTAACTTCTCGTTCCCACAAAGCCCCTCACACATCATTCAAGTACATAAGTGTCTCACATCCCAAACTCCTGAAGTTCAGACCCAAGACAAACAGAACATCCCTTTGTTTACAGTTTGAGGATAAACCTCAGCCTTATTTTCTATTGTTTTTATTGTCCACAATGAGACAAGTTGACCTTTGCAATTCCAGCTGTTTACAATTGTAATTGTGAATGCTCCCCTCTTTCCATTCAGTTATGGGTCAATTCATTTAGAAAGGTATTTCAAGTAATATGTGATTTCCAGCTCAGTCATGCCCTCTAGTGGAGATATTAATAAGTACAGTCACAAACGTAATCAGGCAATATGACCCGCACTGTCCACACTTACCCGTAATCTGGCTATCTGTATGGGCGAGAACTTCCTCAGTCCATTAACAGAGGGCACCAGTCTGCTGTACAATGCCTGATGAGCATGTTGAAGAGGAAAAACAGGAAGATTAAATCGCCAGCTTCCCACAATGGCCTGATATTTAACTCTGTTGGTCTAAATAAAATTTAGATGCATAGTTAAAATCAAAATATTGCTAAGGGCTATAACTTGGTAGAACAGAAATCCCCTCTACCCCCCAAGCAAGGGGGGGGGGGTGGCTGAAGGATTTCCACAGGCTTGGAGAGACATCTCCTCTTAAAAAGGTTGTGTAAACAAAACTATTGTAAACAAACCCAAATGTGATATGACGCCATAAATAAATGCACACTTAAGCAATTAACTTGTGATGATGAAAAGGAAACATTACAAATAAACAACAATAAACAAAAAGACAGCATAATTTACAGCTTTGTGTTAGAGTGGACCTCCATCAGGAGAATATGTGGCAGGTAAAAAAGAGTTACAAAAAACATTAAAGGGGCGGAGCATAGCACTCACAGGCCACGCCCAGCTGGACACCATACCTTGTCTGATTGGGTGGCCTCATGTAAGATGCGAGCGTCAACAGCTGCAGCGACCAGGTTGTTAGCAGCAGTGATGGCATGGATGTCTCCCGTCAGGTGGAGGTTGAACTGGGGGGGAAGGGCGGCATTCAGTGTGGTGAAAAGCTACGTCAGCAGTAATGGTGTAATAGTGAAAGGCTGATTAACACAGTGGCCCTAATATTAACATGTGCCAAGTAACATCTTCAGTACAGGTATGCTATAAAGGTGGTGATTGATGCGGAACTCCATGGGGAAAAATGTAGCTATGTGAGAAACAGGACTTCTAAAGTGACCAATGGAAAGTGGTGATGTCATATGAAGTGGGATGAACCAGCCAGTGATTGGCAGAGCTAGGTAATCCTACCCACGTTCGGCTTCGAAGCCTGAAGCTTCATATCTGCTGCTGCTAGTGTAGAGCTGCCAATCCTGTTAGACTCCACATACCTCCTCCATGGGAATGACCTGGGCGTATCCTCCTCCCGCAGCTCCGCCTACAGAAAAGCAGGAAGTGGAGGTGACCTTAGAGATATGTGTGGGGGCAGGCGTGCCATAAACCACAAGGCCACTCCCAGCACCCCTGCCACCGCCATCCCCACACCACAAACCTTTCACCCCGAAGGTGGGTCCCTGCGATGGCTGCCGAAGACAGGCGAAGGAGTTGACCTTCAGGTGGGCCGTGAGCGCCTGCACCAGGCCGATGGTCACCGTGCTCTTGCCCTCACCCAGCGGGGTGGGGGTGATTCTGCAACAAACACACACAAACGCTTTAATCACAGCACTCACGTCTTCCCCAAACGGACTGACACGGATACAAAAGGAAGAGATGACATACAAGACCAACCCAATCCAAAGGATATGATGGACTAACAAGTAGCATATCATGGACCTTGGTTCTTATCCCACAACAGAACTGCAGTAACCTGTGGTCAAAGAACCAGCAACAACAAGATAAAATGCCCTTATTGACACTGAACATGTGGCAAGTACGATTAAATTAACTATTCATCTATCTCATTATGTGAGACTCAGCATAAAAAGCATGGCGTCAAAGGGCAGTGTCAGCCGTTTACCTGGCGCCCTTACAGCAGGTAGGGTTAAGGGCTTTGCTCAGTGGGCCAAATGTCATATGATTACTCTGATTACCACGGGACTAGAACCAATGACAATCTTAACATAGGCATAGGATCCTGACCTGCGCAGCAACACTGCAGAGTCCACACAGATCGAAGACATCTATATTTTGCTTATGATACTAATAAGCAAAATGTCACATGGTGCAAAACCCCGCATGCAACGAGGGTGATGAGAGGTTACTGACTGTTAATCTTCCACAACTGCACAGCTAAATGGTGCCCTGCCTCCGGAGAGCCACATGACTGAAGGGGTGAGCGCTTTCAATGCCCCAAATTACCTGCTGTTCCCACATTGTAATCTGTATCATCTGACTGAAAAACACATGTGATTTAATTGGTGTACGGACTGCTCCTGGTGGACACAGGACCAGCTCATGTGACACATGAGCTCATTAGGGGTTAGCCAATGCTCCTTAAAATCTAGCCAACCAAGGCAGGAGAGGTGAAAGCTGGGAGGTTCAAAGCTAGCTGTGAGACCACTAAGGTCAACTGGGGCATTACGCACTTATTATGGGTGTCTCTGTGCTAGGGTTACCATACGTCCGGGTTTTGGGTTTTCCCAGATGCAAATTTTCATTTTACAGGGTGGTTAGGGAAATCTCATTAATATTTATGAGGGGAAGCGCTACCTGATTGGCTGGTGAACATGCAAACTGTTCTGATCCCTGGACACATCCTCTCTTTCATCTCACCAAATATGGTGACCCTGCTCCAGGCATGAATTAGCACTAACGAGATTAGAGGTAAGTATGTGGGAGCTAGCAGTTAGCCTTGACATGATGCAGGACAAAACCGTAAGAGTGCTGGCAACGTGTGAGCAGGCCACATGAAACCTAGCTATTTAGGAGTTAGCTATTTAGCAATAGGCTACCAAGAACCAACTGGAAGCACAAAGGAGATGGTCACATAAGAACATAAGAACATAAGAAATATACAAACAAGAGGAGGCCATTCGGCCCATCAAGCTCGCTTAGGGAGAACTTTAATAGCTCAGAGTTGCTAAAATCTTATCTAGCTCTGATTTAAAGGAACCTAAGGATTCAGCTTGCACTACATTATCGGGAATGGAATAACCCTGTGGAAGGCAACCACATGGCTAGCTAATGTGGCTAACCTGTTAGAGCTAACATTAGCTACATGAGAGCTACAGATTGTACAGAAATGCCCGTCTGTCTACATGATGCAAGCACTGCCTAATTGCCTAATTTGACTTCACACTGGGTTTCTCCCACAGATCCCTGGAAAAAGGAGAATAAGACATAACAGCTCATTATGGGGTGTGGTGTGGAGTACGGGGGGGGGGGGTGCGACACAGCAGTTTGGTGGGAGGGGTCTTGTGCTGTTCCCACAGAAATAAAAAACAAAAATCTGTACACACACAGCATCAGAAGGTTGTCCCAGGCGTATAAGATAAGGCTGTTTTTGGTCGGTGGGGGTGATACTACTCACATCGGAATTTGGTCAAATAACCTGCAGATTCCCAGCTCCCCCCACACCGCCCCCATGGAGCCCCAGGCACTACAGCTGAGCTACGCTGGGGAAAAACAGGCCTCTATGACTCCTGCTGAGTCTTGGATGACTCCAGGCTTGTGCATTTAGGCACTTAAACCAGTCTTGAAAAAACACTTTTCAGGAAACATCACCCTAAATCAGTGGTTCTCAACCTTTTTTTGCAGTGGGCCGCACTTTGTCCAAGTTCAAGTCTCACGGGCCACATATTATTTACATATGACGTCATCAACGCTCAATAACCAGATATTATGCATCTTAAATTATTACAATTAGATGTACTATTATCATTAGAGAGTATAATTCTACTTACCATTAATGGGACACATTTATTATTATTTTATTATTTTGAATTTATTTTTATATTTTTTTACATGGTCAGCATCGCGGGCCGCATTTGCATTTGTGATGGGCCCGCAGGCCGCAGGTTGAGAACCACTGCCCTAAATGGTAGAAGGGCAGAGGCGTTCCTCACCCAGCCACTAGGACGTATTTCCCATCCTGCTGCTCTTTTAGCCTCTCCAGCAGGGACAGCCGCACCTTGGCCTTGGTTCTGCCGTAGGCCTCGATCTCCTCTGGCAGTAGGCCTATCTCCTTGGCCAGCAGCTCAATGGCCTTCGGCGTCTGGCTCCGGGAGATCTCGATGTCACTGTGAATCCACATCCGGGGTTTGCACATATTATGAAGAGAGAACCCAGCTGGTCAGGAGGTGCACTTACATCTGAATGTGTCCTTACATGAATCTGGCCAAGATGTTCGCCTGTACAGGGCTGCCATCTCTACCGCATCTGGCGTGACACTCTTTCAGACTCTCACGTTCATGCAAATAATCTTGGGGCAAATCTAGATTATTCCATTATAAACCTAAAATTAGCTACATCAAAAGCATTGCTTTGCAAAATATACAGACTATTTACACTGTACTAAAACTGTTACATACATGTAAACGTGTGTGCATGTGTGTGCAGACTGGAATTGAATTAAAACTCTCACTCCAGCCAGCTGACCAAAGTTGGCAGCCCTACCTTTACCCTAAGTTTAGCTGCTTTTTTTTTTTTTTTGGTCAGAGTTTCTGTGAGACCATGAAGCAGAAGGTGCAGAGGGCACGTCCAGCAAGAGCCCAGCCTACCTGGGCACAGGGCACAATGGCTGCAGCTTCAGGCTTCTCAGTCTCCACGGCTGGTACTGCTGTTTTTCCACCCACCTGCGGCTGCTCTCTACCACGTTCTGCCCAGATCGGGTTGGGGGGGAATGGTTTGTTAAGTCATGCTGCATTCAGTGCAGTGTTTTAAGATCCATGTTGAGAACTCCCAGAAGCTGCCACATGCACAAAATCTACAGGATACTTTTCAAGATTTGTCACACAGAACTGAAATTATAGGGGCCATAAATACACGGCACATTATACGCATATTGTCTTGTATTATATAGCACTCTGTTTGATACGCTCGCAGTAGGAATGCCAATATGCCATGAAATGTGCCATTAAGATTTCTTAGTGCAGTACATCTTCCTCAGGGTTCTGAGGAAGTCTCTGAGATCAAAGTTCGTCTTTGGGGTCACCGGCGGGGCAGTGGCTGCGTCAGTAAGTACAGAACCACGAAGATCCTTTCAGCACCCAGATGCTGAAAAACTACAGCTGCAAAAGCATCACAATCTATATTCTACCTGCATCCTGAGTGCTGCAGCCAGAAGCTCCGCCCCCAGCATGCGAACGGGGGCATCTTGGTGCTCTGTGGACACATGGAGACAGAAGGAGTCAGTAATCAATGCGGAGTCTGAGATCCTCCATGAGCTTATACAACCAAACCAATAACTGTCAGCTAAACATCAGCGACAGGAGAAATGGAAAAATGAAGTTTGAAGCCCGCATGTGGGCAGCTACTGTTGGCTGTAAACCTGTATAACCCGTTTCTCACTGGGCATTCGATTGGTTCCTATCAAGTTCATGTGACACTTTGGGTTACCGTGGGTTACCTGAGAAATCGGTATGGTGACAATTGATAACAGAAGTCCCTGGTTGCAGCCAGCTAGCCAAAAACTCTGTAGGTCCAGTGCTGGTCAGTACAACAACATCCGCCTGCGAAACCTGCAGGATGGCAACTGGTTTAGTTATCGAACTGATTCTGAATAAGAAACCCTAACTGGATCATTGTTCTTATTGCTCCCATTCTAAAACTACAGCTGTTCTGTAATTACAATTCTTTACTGCCACCTTGTGGTTAACAATCATTGCAACAAAGCCATACTACAATGAGAAGGAACCGGCATGACTTAACTTCAATAACTATACATAGCAGAAGCTGTGATTATTGTTTATCCTGCACTATAGATCCATAAAATAACCTGTTTCTGCAGGTCATCGGCATTCCACACACTGCTGAGAGCCAGCATCCCTCGCTGTTGAATCAGGCACTGCATGGCCACCTCAAGGGGTCCATTCTCACCCACAATCACCACACTCTTCCCTGGCGCAGACAGACCTGTTAGAAGATGGTCAGAAACACCAAAGTTATGCCTTTCACTGCAGATAGCGGAACCCGGGTTACAAGTCAGTTACTTTATCATTTGTTTGTGATACTATGCATCCAGACTGACTAGAGGAGTAAAACACTAAAGACTCTAAAGAATTTTTAGGAGATGACAGGCACCGATCATACTGTGCTTGAGGGGACATGAATGATGTAGTAGTACATGCTTATTTAATGCATTAATTAACCAGTAACTAAGTGTTTAAGTACTGATCCCATGTTCATTCATCATTAATCAATCATGACAGTTCATGTATTTCATGGGGAAACCTATATTAGTTCATGATTTGTTCTTGAGTAATAATAATAAATGTTATAATAATCACAACTTTATTGATCCCCGTGGGGAAATTCCTTTTTTAGGGAAATTCTTTTTTACGCCTCCCTCAACTTGCTCTTTGTAGAGCAAGCTGTCTGCGAAGGGCTGCCACCTGTTGGGCCGCCCAGGGAGCTGGGGGTTAAGGGTCTTGCTCAAGGACCCGCAGACATGCTGAGGCTGGGTTTCAACCTGCGACCTTGTGATTACAGGCACGCAGACTTTTGCCCCCTCAAGTGAAGTCTTACCATCATTAACTAATTAGTGAACTGTTAACTAGTACAGTGCCTGAATGGAATACAAGAACTGTCATAATTAATTAATGATGAATGAACATGGGATCAGTACTTAAACACTGGTTAATTAATGCATTATTCCCCTCAAGTAAAGTGTGACCCAGGCACCTCATGGTCAAGCAGTGAACTTTGTAGGCACCCCTCATTACACAAACACACCAAGTCGTTCTACGAGTTCCATCACTGCGCTGGCAAACGGAGGCACAAAGCTGTCCTTGAGATCTCCCCGCACAAGTCTTCCCAAGTTGAGGTCCGTCAGCCTGGAATGTGAGGGGGGTGGTTAACCTTCATTATCAACCACCGAAAACCAATAGCAAGAGGCCCTGTGCAGCTTAACCTATAGAGCTAACGGCAGTAGATCTAGGAGGGACAGCCCAATCAGTGTCCAGCCTAAAAGGTTCCATAATTAGTCCCCACTAAGACACACACCCTTCCACGTCCTTGTCTGGAGCGATGGCGTTGAGCACACAGCTGGTGAGGGAGGCGTGCGGCAGATGCAGGATCACACCGTGCACTTTAGGATCTTCATTGAGCCTCTGGACCTCCTCCATGATCTGCACATGTGGGTGACCCAGCAATGCGGAAGGACCCACGTTAGGCACCACACACAGACTCTGGGTATAATTAATCTACTATAATTAAACAAGGGGAAAAGCTTTTTCCTTCACTTACAGATAAATGCTTCTCACAGTAAATTTATTTTCAATACTATACGGATTTTGAAGACTATACAGAGTTTATACATACTGGACAATCAATCAGCAAACTGAATATTTTCACATTTTAAATAACAACCCCAGTGTCATAAAATTTGAATAAGCTGAAACAAATCACATGAGGCTTTCTCTAAGGAATGCTGTGTCCAATCATTTGTTGGCAGCAGCGCAAAAAAGCATGAGAAAAAAATTATAAGAAATACTTCTAGTTGCATCCCTTGACATTTCTACCAGCTGTAATATTTAACTATGTTTCTTGTGAAACAGGTGCAAGCTACCTAGTTAACGGCCAGATACACTATGCTACTGAAATGTTTTAATATTATGAATTAAATTTCATTTTAATTTTGCTCTCTGCTGTTGTCGGGGGGGGGGGGGGCTCTGAACAACCAGGGTCGGTCCAGCTGGAAGCTGGAGGGCAGCCTCTGTAGACCTCTGACATGAGTCATTGTCCCTGGCCTGAGGTTAGGTGACCCCCCCCCCCCCATGAGTTACGGCCAGTTTGCCAGGGGGGAAGGGGAGGAGGGCGGGGGTGTGGCCATTTCAAGTGCAGAAAGCATAATTGTATAAGAAAAAAACGAATAGGCAGAGAAACAAGGTGGGCTGGCTCTCTTT
>JAODKE010000041.1:20457753-20478446 GCA_026779605.1 Mormyrus hasselquistii
GACATACTCGAGAGTAAAATTAATTTTTATATTATTATATTTTTTTTTTTTATTTTTTTTTTTTTTGTTTTGGGTGTGGTGGGGGGGGGGGGGGGGGGGGGGGGGGGCTCTGAACAACCAGAGTCGGTCCAGCTGGAAGCTGGAGAGCAGCCTCTGTAGACCTCGGACATGAGTCATTGTCCCTGGCCTGGGGTTAGGTGACCCCCCCCCCCCCATGAGTTACGGCCAGTTTGCCAGGAGGGAAGGGGAGGAGGGCGGGGGTGTGGCCATTTCAAGTGCAGAAAGAATAATTGTATAAGAAAAAAACGAATAGTTATCTAGAACACGTTTCCTTCACTCTTTACCTCATCTTCCATGCAGTCCGTCGGCAAGCAAATCTGCATGACGCTTAACCCAACCTGCGAAAACAAACAGAAACAAACAGGTAACCACTTCCATACAGATTATAGGCACATCAGAACCTGATGATAGGATGGGGACACAACTGACCTTCCCAGCCAGATCCTTGTTGGTCGTGAGCAACCTGTCATCCTCACCGGCCTGTGCAGTGCGGGAAAGGGGATGGGAGGAGGGCGATAACTCTTTAAGACAACGGGACAATGAGTGTGAAGTTGGGGGGGGGGGGGAAGAGTGTAAAAGAGGGTTCCTGAATAATGCATGACGATCATTGTCTAAGGGGGGCTGACTGAACAGGCATTCTGGGTTATTCCATAATGATGAAATTCATGAGTATGGTATGAAGCAAATGGGATAATGAGATTAGAGGGACCGTGTTTCAGGCACAGTAACCCTCCTACCCGCAGTTATTTCCTTTAATGCAGCCGCACACTGGGCCCCATCAACAGCAGCAGGGTCATGTGTCGCTTTGTACAGCCGAACTCAAAACCGGGCAGAGGTACGGAGTGCCTGCCAACCTGTATGATGGCCAGCACAGGCTGGGGGGCGGGGCGGAGCTGCTGCAGCTGGGCGATGCCATCTCTGGACTTCCTGATGATCTCACTGTAAGGGTGGGGGGGGGGGACAAAAACGACTCACAGACCGAAGCTCGTGGCGAAGTCTGAAATATCGAGGCAAGGCTGACAGGAGCACTTTCAGACGAGGCACAAATCGAGTAGAACAGCACAGGGATACCTTAGCATGCCTGTCAGATCCACTGTAACACTGTACTTGATGGAGCACAAATAATATAGTATTATACTATTACTTATGTACATACTGATCTCATGTTAATTCATCATTGATGAATTATGATGCATTTTTCATCCCAAACAGTTACTGTATTTGTTTGTGAACTCCTGAAGGAACTACTGAAAGAACAGATCACGAATAACAAAAGTGAAATACTGATCTCATGTTTGTTCATCATAAATGATTCATGAGGCATATTTTTTCTCAATTAGCGACTATATTTGCTCAGGATTTCTTCATAATTTGTACTTCAGTAGTAACTGAGTTATTATTAAGAATTTGAGACCCGTATAGTAAAGTGTTAAACCATAAAACACGGAACCATTAATAACGCGCTTGACTAGAAGAACACAAGTCCGTGTATATGCATAATCAAGTGGATATATTTATCAGCTAGTGAGTAACATGCGTACATGTATAGTACTATTAAGAAATCACTGGATTAATAACTCTAAAGACAACCAAGAAAACAGCGGCCACCGTTTGTCAGCTGTAGGAACACGGCATGAGTAAGAACTCGGGAAGGTTGCATAAGCAGACCCCCCCACCCCCAGTACACAGTATCACACGTGGTGACCAGGCGCTGTTCCCCATTCATTCAGAGCCGAAAGCGGAGCCGGACACCGAGCGTGGAAAACCATCGATTCTCACACAAATCAAACTGCTGCGCGGCTTCACATGCAGGATGCTAATGTGAAATCGCAGCCGTTTGCCTCCTTTTTACTCTACTATTAGCAAGGAAGTACAATTAAAGAATGAAAGTAAAATTAATCTCTTGTAAAATTCTGCTCAAACAGGAAATGGCTTGTTCATTGTCCCAGCTGTAAGCACCATATGGTGTTATAAACTGAAACAGGATTTCTTTTTAACTTACCCGATCGCCGCTTCGTACCAGACGTCGCCGCTTCGCTCCCGGTATTTCTCCACATTTCTGATCACCGCTTCCGATGAACCACCAGCGCCGGCAGAGGCAGCATCTCGGACCGGCGAGGTGCCGATAGCAGGAAAGGTCCTCAGGAGCCCGACACCGGAGCGGCACTGTCTGTTGGATGAGCCGGGAAAGATCCTGCAGGCGCTCCGAAATGCGGCGGACAATCTCATGATGTAAACCCGAAGGAAGTCCTGACGGCGCACAGACCGGTGTCTGCTCCCTAGTTCAGAAATTACCTACTAAAGAGCCGAGTGCGGGGGCGCGACTAGACGACACGTGTGCGCGCACGTCCCCAGAAGGCAGAAATGTCACGTCGGTGTCCTCACATTTGCCACTCACACTGGGCAGATACGCCAGTTTGTTCGCAGATAAATAACACCTTTTTAACCAGTTCCCTGTTTATGGAAATATAAATAATTTACATTATCTTTACGTTTATGGGTAACGTTTGCCACATAGCGTTGCCATGATTCATACTTTCATATATAACTTGCCATAACACGCATAGCAAGCAAACGTTTATTCGTGTCGTTAAGTTCTCCAACGGATGTTAGTAATAAGGCGCACCCTTATCTCGAAATTCGCCCACCCCCCAACAAAGTGTCACCTAATCACCAATATATATGCTAAAATATTTTTTTCATATTTAGCAGCCTCTATAAAGTGCTTCCCCCCTGAATGTATAGGAATCTGCCAGGGCATCTGTTTCTGTTTCATGGCCCTATTAGTATAGTGATATTTTATAAGCCCCGTGGGGAAATTCTTTTTGCCACATCTTACTTTCCATACAGATGACAGCAAGCTTTTTTTTGGGGGGGGGCAGACACCTTGCAGTCTCCAAAGAGCTGGGGGTTAAGGGCCTTTCTCAAGGGCCCTTAGACATGTTACTATTCTGCCAAAGCCAGACATGAAGCAGCAACCTTCCAATCACAGATACAGAGGCTTAGCCCGCTGAGCCATGCATACTTACTGAGCGAATACAGAGCCTGATTCTGCATCAATTTTACATATTGTATCAACAAACATGCATATACTCAACAGATCAAGACACTAATTAATCCCAAACGCGTGATTGATCTAAAATCTTAAACTTATTTGCCAAATGACTGTAAAAACAGAAGCGTGACAACCACTGAAAGTACATTTAATAATATGACAGATCCTCCGTTAACTTGCTTTTTTTTTTTTTTAAATTGAGTAGATCAAGTAGCCTCAGCTTCCCCGTGAGACGCTAACCGCGCATTTTGATTTTAGCTTTGAATTCTGAGATTCTGTGCAACTTCACAGCCTAAACACTCACGTTGTTTACAACCCGCAAGGAATAGTGTAGGTCTAATAAAATCTACGATCATATTATTTTCCATCTGGGTAACAAGATACTACACGTGTTAACGAGATAAATTTCCCAGCTCTATAAATTCCTGTGATCTATCTAAAGAATTATAATTTTTTTGATAATTGTTTTGCCATTAGTACTGCATGGTATCCAAATAGAATAGAGAAAGACAACTTTCTGTTCACATATTGTTAGCAAACACACCTGCTAAGTGGACTTAAAAGGAACCACCTCTTGAGTAGGTTTGAGTTCAATTCCATTTGGTATGGGGGGAGCATATGGCTCACTTTGTGTAGGAAGCACACCAAATCCACTTAAATCAAACTGAATCAAGCCAAATGTGAAAACACCCTGTTCCACTAAGGCTCGAACCTACAACCTTCTAATCACAGGCACACAAACCTGAATCACTGAGCTAAGCACCATCATGAAAGGATGCACTGAATGCACGCATTATTACTGATAACTACACCCTTGTAAAAAACCTTTCCACTCATAACTACAACAGCCCCATATGGACCTGTGATCCTATGAGTTTTCAAAGAAGTGAACCTTTGGGCCTAAATAACTGACAGTCATGGGCTTCAAACTCCTTTGATACCTCTAACAACAGCTGCTGAAATGCTTGGGGAGGCTCCTTCACCGTAAGTGGCTGCATTTCCTCATTCTCCTCTTGCTGTAGTCACTTTCCAGTCACATGCTTCCCTTCACTCTCCTTATTATAAGCCCAGACTGGCACTAAATTTAAGGACCTTTGTTCATTTAATCAGGCAGATTTTCATTAAGTCAGACACATGACTTAATTAGAACAACATTAGCTTCATGGTTGCTCAGTTAGTAACGCTGCGGCCTCACAGTTTCAGCGTGTTTTGTCTTGGATGCTGGCCCAGCTCTGGGTGTTCAATGGAAAGCATCGATTCGATATATGCTCCACATATTTCTCCCAAAGACGGGGAACACAAATTGGCATGTAGTAGGAATTCCATCTGAGGCAGGGAAAAACCCAGGACAGGGTACACTCACACATGCAGACCTATGGGCAATTTGGTAACTCCAATTAACCTCGGCATGTTTTTTTGGATCATGAGGGGAAACTGGAGTACCCAGAGGAAACCCCACAGCCATATATAACTCCACACACATGAAACCATGGTGAAGATTTGAACGCAGGTCCCAGAGGTGTGAGGCAAGAGCGCTAACCACGGCATCACCATACCACCCAATGGGCAAGCCAGGGGGACACTCTGAATGGAATGCCCGTCTATTTCACATTCCCGATCACACTGTTACGGCGGCAATGAACAGGCAACCCAGATGCAGCTTTTAGAGAAACTGAAGGGATTTATTAACAAGGGACAGAAGCAAAAAGAAAGAAGAGGACCAGGAGGGGTTAAAGCAGAAGGCAGGTAAGTGAAACAAGAACTGGCTGCAGATGGGACATATTGTACTGACTACAATCTAGGTGAACATAGACATTAACTTCTACCAAGACTGACGTGGGAATCGACAATGAGTGGACTAGGGAATTGAACATCATATAGATACAGGAGCGAATGATTATGTGCAAGAGGGAGGAGATGGGGTCGCCAGCAGCGACATCTGCTGGCCAAACGGAAACATAACAGCCTGGGATCCTGACACACTATGGCAAAGCTATGATTCGGACGAACAACAAAGGGAGAACATGCAAACTTTAAAGCCCAAGGCAACTGAGGGTGTAAGGCCACTCTGATACAATGTCGCCCCCTAGCGTTGCACCTGGAGAAATAATAAAACAACCCAAATTAAACACCTTGTCCAGCAACCAGTAGAGCTCTGCCCTATATATCCAAAACTCCACATCTCTAGCATTTACGCGACACCGTTTGTATTTCTTTATACATCCTCTAGCAGATCTTTTCACGACTCGAAATGTGACATGGTCCGTTCGACACACGAGACACTGTGTACTGTGGCAATTAAGACTGAAAACGCTTATTAATCAATTATTTTGTTTGATGTACTATACTCGTCTAATATGTCAACAGGCATTCGTTTAAATAATGTTTAAAATGGCATCATGCAACTGGAAAAGGCAATGTCTTTTGGCTGAATATATCCCTGAGTATGACGATGGTGAAGTATAGGCGCGGTCAAACCGACCGCGCTTCATTCCAGGCTGAGATCACCTGAACGTCCACGAATAACGATGGTGTCTGAAATCCCCTGTCGCCCAAACAGTGGAGTGCACATATAAACATATTCCGTAGCTCAAGCGTGTAAATATACTATTGCAACAGGTATTCCTGGACTTATAGGACCTGCAGCGACAATGCGAGGGTGAGTAGCAGAGACTGTCCCTCTAGATATCTCGTTACAAAGGTTAAGTTGTTTAACCGTTTACTTAGTTCTGCCTTTTAGGAAAGACGGCAAGATTATACGAAATACTGCCGAATTGATCACAGTAGATCACAAAATTGTCATTTACAGTAACAGATGTAATATAAGCCATGGTTGCGCGCATTTTGGCATATTGAAAAATGTTACCAAAGACTGCTAACACTTCAAGACATTGACGCTGCCTCGAAAGATACATCAATCTCTGCATTTTCCCCTCTGCATCATCATAGGCTTCAGGTTGGACAGAAACGCGAAGGTGAGTTTTTAAAACTTTACTGTTGCATGCGAAATCACGTTGATACATTGTTGTAAGCTTGTTAAAGAGGCCCCCACCATACAAGGAGTTCGGTGGTATATTCTGCGTGCCAATGCATCAATTTCCTTGGTTTTAAAGCACATTTAATAAAAACGAAATACTTGATAATTGATCTTATTTTATGGGATTTCTAAATCTATTGTAGACTACAAACACACGAGACACAAGGCTACAGAAGAAACTTTCTAAAACATCTTGGTTAACTTGTTCATTGAGGTATTCCACTCGTGCGCATTCCTTTTGCGAAAACTCGTCAAACTTGTATATTAAGTCACGTTGTAAGGAAGTGTTTTCATATGTTTCACTTGAAATTCAAAATGACATTCTTTCTGACTGGTTCTTTTCCTGAACTCATATTAAAGCCCCGGGCTGAAAAAAATAACTTAGCCTTCAACAATTTCTGTGTAGATTATTTGGCCACCGAAACTGGAATTTGATTAAAGGGGCTGCAATAAAAACAATGGTTTGACCACAACATGACACTGACTTTGGGATAGAGGCTATATTCAGTTGTTAAATATACACTTGAGTTGGCATAGTGGGGCATCTGGCAGAGCAGGTATGTGAGAGTGAAAACAGCCAGATACCTTGCTAAGATACAGAACAGTAGATGAGTTAGTACACAGTAGTACTAAGTGAGTACTATGTAAGTACTAGGTTTATTGCTAAAGTAAGCAGTGATTCATTATTTTATACAGGAATGAGGGACAGATTGGCTGAATTACAGGAGGTGTCTGATGGGCAGGATGATTCCTCTTCTAACTCCATGTCAGATGTCTTCAGCAACATAGACCTCAATGATGTGCAGCCCCAGGCAGTTGTGTTTAACGAGGGGCCTTTGGATAATGTGTTTCAAGAGGCCCAGAACATACGGCAGGAAATCCATCTGATCCGGTTGGACGTCGGCCGACTGAGGGATCAGAACGCACGGATGCTGAGCGAGGTGACTCGCATGAGCGCCATCCGGAGAGACTCCAACGCCATCGCCGCTGACATCAAATCCCGTGGTGAGAGAGTGCTGGCCCAACTCCAAAGGATGGAGGCACGAGGTAAGGAGCTAGAGGACTCCGAAGGGACCAACTCAGCTGTAGCACGCGTTGCCCGGACCCAGTACGTCTGCCTGAGTAACAGCTTCCGGGACGCCATGTTTGACTACAATGAGGCGGAGATGTCGCACAAGGATAACTGCAAAGCCAACCTCCAGCGCCAGCTGGAGATCGCGGGCAAGGAGGTCACTGGCGAGGAGATTGAGGAGATGCTCGAGTACGGCAACTGGAATGTTTTTACAGAAGACATAGTCGACGGCAAGACCGTTGGAGGTGCCCTCAATCAGATTGAGAGACGACACAAGGAGCTTCTGGACCTGGAGAACCGCATTCAGAGTATTCATGACCTGTTTTTGGATTTGGCTCTGCTGGTGGAAGAACATGGTTCCATGATGAACACCATCGAGGCTAACGTTAGCAAGATAGATGCATCCCTAGGGCAGGTCATGGTCAAGCTGAATACGGCCAAGAAGCACAGCAGGAATAACCCCTTCAAGAAGATGTTCTGTGGCTGCTTCCCGTGCTACAAGTGAGCAGCATATCTCCAAACGGTACTGTGGACAAAGTCAGCTCTGAAAGCGACGTGTGTTGTAATTGTGCTAACTGTGTGATTTCTTAGGAGCCCCTATTGAGAAAAGCTGTGATGAGGATACGATTTTGTTCAATAGCTCTGATTTCACCCAAATTCCGATCAAGCCCTGCCTTTTTAAAAGAAGAAAAAACATACTCATAATGGTTTAAATCTTATTAGAAATGCCTCCACACTTCTGATAAAAAAAAACTTGATGTTTCTCTGGTTACTGTTAATCTATTTTAGATTTACCTCAGTCTTAAGGGTGGTCCATCATTACTTTGCTTTGTAGCAAAGAGATACATGAATCAAACAGCAAATGATCATTCCGGGAGACACATTATTTTGATCTCCATGGTCATCGTGTTGGTTGATGAAAACTCACAAATGTTTGTCCATGTGTTTTGCTTGTCCTTCTCGAGTCCTCAGTCTGATCTTTGCCCTTCAGGGAAGCCAGGTCTGATAGCAATCAGGAGATCCAACACGGGCACCGACGACTTTGTTGGCTTAACTGCTTTCCTCACTGACTGGCCCCCATGATCCCGACCAGCATAAGTGGCTGGAAGATGGATGGAAATAAAAAGTTTATATAAATTAAATAAATTTTCATTCAAGTATGACATAGAAAGTAAGGATCAGTAACTCAAATATCAACTTCTACAATCAATTTGCTCGACAAGCTTTGAGATTATAATTATCTTTAAATAAATTTGAAATCAATTAGTGCCGTCGAGAAACAAACGAACAAATACACAAATGCTTTAAAGTTTGTCTATGTGATTTGTCTGTGCCAAAATCCATGTCATCATTGGATTGAACTAATTATTATGATCATTAAACCAGTTTAACGTTCTGGCTTATCAATTGGAAAACCAAACAGAAAATCAAAACACGTGGGTAGGAACTAGTTTAATTTCCACTGTGGAATTTAGTGCATGATTTTACATGGACCACCAATGTTCTATTTGGGGGGTAACAGTAAAGGTTAGGCCTATTATTTCAGCAATTTAGCGATTATATTAAATCACTAATAATTGGTTGTCACTGTTGGCTGGGAACCGCCCACTCCCAGCCCACCTGTAGCCACACCCCTATAAATCAAATGCAGCACGCATATATATATAGCGCACATCTGCCGTGACGTACGTGTAGCATGCAGGAATCCCCCAACTTCTCTTCTGCCAAGTGAACGTACTATTAATTAACTAGTATTAGAACTGAATTTACAGAATACGCTAAATGACATTGTTTAATCACCTTTAACCTAATAATGAACGCATTTTGAAAACGAATTTGTCCACACACTGCTCATCAGAGGTACAAAACATTTCGCTCAATTATAACGATTTTATGGCGAAATAGTACTTGAGTCTATTTATTTACGGGAGTGAGTAATATGATACAAATGACTCAAAAAGTATCTGGTGAAAAATTACTAAATTAATCTCGAATTCTGGCACTCCCAAGATTACCAGCTTCCTGTGACAGCTGAGCTATGGGTTAAATTGGTGTCGGTTAGACAGAAAGCGGCGAGCCCGGCCTTACCTACACTGAAGTTGCGATATTCAACTACGAGGAACTGAATAAGGTACAGATCTGCTTAATACCTAACTATTTAAGCGATTTATTGCATAAAACACAATATGTATTTCCGAAAAGTTTTGTTTTCCTTCAACTACTTGTAAATAATTTAGTGAATGGTTACTAATGGTTAAATATTCGTTTGAATTGATTTTAAAAGATTTTATTGAAGTATTCGAAAATGTATATAAATGCATAATTGCGAGGTCGTCAGCAGGCCTAAGTGTAGGTCAGTTTCTAGATCATGGCGGTGGTGTAATTATCTTGATTTGTAGGTACTGGTTTAAGATTTCGAAGTGAAGGTTAAAATGACTTGGAAAGGGTTTAAAATGTTCTTCAAGCACGTGTTTACACGCGAGTATTGAGTCAGTTTTGGAGATTAATATTAACCGCATTGCGTGCACAAGCTGTGTATTCTATAAACATCCTGTTAATTGTTTGCTATGGATGTTATACCTGTGTTTGTAGAGCGCAGCGCGGTGGCGACGCTGTCGCTTTACACAGTTCATCAAATTTGTCTACGAGATTTTTTTGTTAACCCTTGCTTTATTTATTTAAGCACATTAAACAAAATTGGAGATCCAAAACTGTGTTGCTGTCGATTGTGAGTCGATAGAAAACTGAATCTGAGTTGCAACGAGCTGTATTGTTATTGTTTCGATTAAAAGTTGCCTATGTTGAGTGATTGTTGAAGTGATGTTATTTTTGGTTCTTCCACTTTAAGGCCAATGGAACACAATGCATTTCTGTGCTCCCTTAAGAGTTAATTATTGCGTAACGTATCATGAAATATTTAGCATGACTGATGTATGATTGTGATGCGAAACTCTTGTTGGCGCACTGCTGGGTTAAGAAACACTCATCTGTATGCAAAATGACGTACCTGCCATAGACCATGACACCAGCAAAGCATTAGTATGGGAGAGAGTGATGTGAGGTGCATGTGTCTGCCCTGCAGGCAGAATGAGGGACAGGCTCTGTGAGCTGCGTCGGATCTCCCCTGAATCCTTGGAATGGGAGAAGGAGGTGTACACCTTCTGCATAGGCCCTGAGACATTGGGGCAGGTAGTTACACCATTCGCGGACAAGGAGCACACCTTGAAGGATGTGTTCGGGGAGGTTCAGTCCATACAGCGGGAGATCGCCCTGCTCAGGATGGATGCGGGACGGCTGGCCAAGCAGAGCGGGCGATTCCTCACCTCCTTCCGGCGCATAAGTAGCATCAAGCGTGGCTCCAATGCTATCGCTCAGGGTATTCGGGTTAGGGGTGAGGCCCTGTACCGACGACTGCGGCGGATGGGCGCCCTGAGCCAGGAGCTGGAGGAGAAGATGGGGGCTGACTCTGCCGTGGTGCGTATTGCGCGCTGCCAGTATGCATCCCTGACCAGCTGCTTCCGTGAAGCGTTGCTTCACTACGATTGGGCAGAGGCAACCCGGAGAGAGCATTGTAAGACACGGATCCAGCGGCAGGCGGATATCCTGGGTCAGCAAGTGACTGGCGAGCAGGTAGATGAAATGATCGAGACTGGCAAGTGGAGCTCCTTCATCTCCAGAGGCATCTGGACATCGCGCTCGGCACTCGTCAAGATGGAGGACCGCCACCGAGAGCTCCTGGACCTCGAGTGTCGCCTGCGTGACATTCGCGAGCTGTTTCTGCAGGTCGCGCTGCTGGTGGAAGAGCAGGGCAGCTTTCTGGAGAACATTGAAGCCAACATTCTCACCACACAGGACTACTTGGGTGCAACAAATGTGAGGCTCAACCAAGCTGTGAAGTATAGGAAGAAGAATCTATGCAGACGTTGTTTCAGCTGCCTGACTGCATAACCTCATTAGTAAGTTCTTTGTGGTATGTTTGTCCAATAGGAAATCACAAATTTTATAGGTAGAGTTTTTATTTGCTGACTGGCTGCTGTGAAGCATGAATTCATGGTATGTTTTTTTTTTTTTTTGTTGACATTTTGTTTCTTTGTTATCTGGTGGCTTAGTGGTTTGGAAGCTAATGCTTAAGACAAGAAAATACTATAACACGGCGCAAAATATTGAGGTCATGTTTGGTGTCTCTCATACTAAATTTTAATTTTATTTGGTTTTAAATTATTCATTTTACATCTTCCATAAAAGCCTATAGTTTTGTATTAATGTTATTAAATTCATTTAATATGCGAACAAACGTTGACTTATGGTAACTGAACATATTTGGCAACAAAAAGGTTTTGCGGAAAATGTTTCAGAAGTACTGTATTCTGTTGGATTTTTTTGTTAAATGTCATTCTGAATAAGATTTTTTTTTGTATTAATTTGGCAATAAAGTATTTTTATGCCCAAAAATGACTGGACACTTTAAAGAGAATACAGGTTTAGCCAGTTCTTCCATGTCCCTGGCACATATTGCAGGCTGTAATGCTTTTTGCTTTTATTTTACTTTACACTGTTTAGAGGATTAAAAAACAGTCACATTGAAACAAAGTTTTTTCCAAGTGACCTCAAGCCAATGGCCTTTGCATATTCAGAGAAATACTACACAGAGGTCTTGGAAGGAATTTGAAGGTTTTATTTAGTGTAATTGTGTACTTGGATTTTATTGTGGAACCAAATTGACCTGGAGTTTAAATTGAACCAAGTGGCTTTTAAAAGAACAGAGGAGTGTCTGAGCTGACAATCACAGCAATTGTACTTAGTAGCCCTGCTTAAAAAAAATCCACTGTATTTTTAGGCTTGGACGCCATGCAATATTGTGGGGTACTGCTTTGACGTGTATATTCAGTTTGTCGTCAAACATTTGTCATACATCCTCCACAGGTGGAGGTGTGTAGGGATGGGTGGGGGTGGATAATCATAGGCATTGCAAGGGGGGAGGAGGTGTGGTTGTGTTTTTCTCCCACTTTTCTATATCGGTTCTGTTCCGTGTCTGAAAGCACATGCTCACTGGTCAAGTTAGAATGATTGAAAGGCCATCTGGCCAATTACCATCACACTGCGAGTCAGAGAACAGTGAATAGATTCTAACAACTGTGCCCCAGTTTGGGGTCTGTGGCCGAATGGGTCACAGCTGTGTCACAGGGCTGTCACAATTCAAAGGCTCAGATTTATCATTAATATTAGCATTTTGGTGGAGTTTTACGTTATAATAAAACACACCGCTTTAGGGTCCCCTGGGAGTTAGGCAATAGAAAATAGAAAATGAGGGCAGTGGTGGCTTGATGGTTAGGGAAGCGCACTTGTAATCGAAACGTTGCAGGCTCGAATTCCCCACCGGCAAGTCACCACTGAGGTACCCTGAGCAAGGTACCGTCCCCAAGCACTGCTCCCCGGGCACTGACTTAGCTGCCCCCTGCTACAGTATGTCACAAAAGTCACATATGGGTTAAATGCAGAGGACACATTTCGTTGTTGTGGACTGTGTGCTGTGCTGTGGTGTGTTGACAATGACCACTAATCACCAAATTCTAATTCTCTAAAATAAACCCTATTGATAAAATAGCCAGCTTATCATTATATTTTTGTGCAAATTGTGTCAACAAGACATGGATTATGAGGTATACTTTTTATATATACATATATTTTTAAAAGGCATACCTGCCAGCAAAAGATTAGGTTTATAAAAGTAATTGGAAAGTATCAAGATCCCTTGTCCTTCGTATTACTCTCTCTTGTTGTTTTTACAAGACCTGTTTCGTCTCTGGAATTTGAATTTCAAATTGCTGTATGAAAATGTCTCTTGGATTGAACTCCATCCAATCCCAACTCTTGGAATCGACTCCAGGATTTTAAGAATCGAAGTGCCTTGAAGCATCATAGCAAAACTTGTGTTTTTGTTAGTCTGTATGTATAGGCGTTAATATTTCTGCTCACAGTTCACATCAAAAGCAAAAAAAAAACAATATTTAGGTATTGGTGGTGTTTGTTTACATTGTAAGCATAACTAATATTACTGTATTACCACGTTAGCTACCAAGCTAAGGGGTCCAATGTGTTTTGTCGTGTGGAACAGCTGAAACGAAAGATGTTCCATTTAACACTAGAATGGTGTGTTCGATTACTTCTTTCCAACTCGGAACTCGGATGAAAACATCACAAAAAATCTCACTTCCCGTCAGAAACACGTCTCTTCTATAACGTTGATGTCGGACAAAATTTTGTTGTGAAAAAATAATCTCACTCCAAATCTGCTAAAATATAAAGCAACAACACACAGCAGCATGTTCATGGAGGCAGCCATGTTTGTTCTGAGATGTGGTAGATCAAACGGGAGATTGGACGTGATGTCACTCAATGTCATTGTGGTACGTGATGTCACTCAACTCTGAATTTCCGAGTTCCGAGAGGAAAAAGAACGCACCAGAACTACTAAGCCTGGGCAGGTTTGTGTAGGCCTTCAGCTCTGTTGTCCTCCTGCTTTTGTTATGCAAGCACACTAATCACCTGTGAACCCTGGCACATGTGCAATTACTCAGACTGGTTGCTCAAATCCAAGGCAACCCAAGCCTATGTATGTGACATGGAAACCTTCACGAAAGCCTGCCATATCTGTACAAAATGTCCCGCACACTGCCTGACTTGCAAATACAGTCAGGTCCATAAATATTGGGACATCAACACAATTCTAATCTTTTTGGCTCTATACACCACCAGAATGGATTTGAAATTAAACGAACAAGATGTGCTTTAACTGCAGACTTTCATCTTTAATTTGAGGGTATTTACATCAGGTGAACGGTGTAGGAATTACAACAGTTTATATTTGTGCCTCCCACTTTTTAAAGGACCAAAAGTAATGGGACAAATTAACAATCGTAAATCAAACTAACTTCACTCAACTTCAATTCTGGGTTGCAAATCCTTTGCAGTCAATTACAGTCTGAAGTCTGGAATGCATAGACATCACCAGATGCTGGGTTACATCCCTGGTGATGCTCTGCCAGGCTTCTACTGCAACTGTCTTCAGTTGCTACTTGTTCTTCGGACATTTTCCCTTCAGTTTTGTCTTCAGCAAGTGAAATGCATGCTCAGTCGGATTCAGGTCAGGTGATTGACTTGGCCATTGCATAACATTTCACTTCTTTGCCTTAAAAACTCTTTGGTTGCTTTTGCAGTATGCTGACATGTGCAAAAACAGCAAGTAAACAAGACAAGTGCAACAAGGACAACAGACAATACGTAAATGAGCAGCAAATGAGTGCAAACCAGTTGTAGTGCAGCAAAATAAAACAAGTTTTGTCCATAGGATGTTGTTCGGCAAACTCTAATCTGGCCTTCCTGCTTTTGAGGCTCACCAATGATTTACATCTTGTTGTGAACCCTCTGTATTCATTCTGCTGAAGTCTTCTCTTGATTGTTGACTTTAATACACATACACCCACCTCCTGGAGAGTGTTCTTGATTTGGCTAACTGTTTTGAAGGGGTTTTTCTTCACCAGGGAAAGAATTCTTCGGTCATTCACCACAGTTGTTTTCCGTGGTCTCCCGGGTCTTTTGGTGTTGCTGAGCTCACCGGTGTGGTCTTTCTTTTTAAGAATGTTCCAAGCAGTTGATTTGGCCACACCTAACGTTTTTGCTATTTCTCTGATGGGTTTGTTCTTATTTTTCAGCCTAATGATGGCTTGCTTCACTGATAGTGACATTTCTTTGGGTCTCATATTCAGAGTTGACAGCAACAGATTCCGAATGCAAATAGCGCACTTGAAATGAACTCTAGACTTTTTATCTGCTCCTTGTAAATAAGATAATGAGGGAATAACAGACACCTGGCCACGGAACAGCTGAGCAGCCAATTGTCCCATTGCTTTTGGTCCCTTAAAAAGTGGAAGGCACATATACAAACTTGTAATTCCTACACCGTCCACCTCATTTGTATGTAAATACCCTCAAATTAAAGCTGAATGTCTGCAGTTAAAGCACATCTTGTTCATTTCATTTCAAATCCATTGTGGTGGTGTATACAGTTAAAAAGATTAGAATTGTGTCTGTCCCAATATTTATGGACTTGACTGTATGAAAGACACACATTCACAAAATATATAGAAACAAGTCTGTTTTATTTATAAAAAGAGTGAAAATAGAAACATGTTAACACATCAGTCTCCAATGTATCTTTGTACACAAATGTCATAAGCTGAGTGAAGTCATCGTCCATGGTTGATAACATGCTCACACGTACAGAATGAAATAATGTCATTTCGTTTTGATTGGCCATCACTGAATTATAAAACCAAAAGTTTAATTTTGTTTTGTGGGATCTCTCCAGCTTTGTATGTTCTCTCCTCTGGCTGTTCATGTGAAAATAGCAAAAATTGTTTAAAAAAAATAAAAAAATTCAGCCCCCACATTCCATCTCATCTTTTTGCCTTTTATCTCAGTGGTTACTCTCCCACACAGTGTCTGTCTTTCAAAGTCAGTATTTGCAGCGTTTGCAGACCCAGTGACTATCATCCCTGCATTTGGCGCAGGTGAATTTGTCACACTTCACGCAGGTAAACCTGCTGCGATTTCTGTTGCAGCTCGCTTGCACCTGGCACTGAGTTGTCTGTACAGGTCGCGGCACAGCAACAGCATGTGCTGCCGCAGCCTTCCTCTCTGCCAATATTGCCTTTTGCTGCATGAATCGGCTACGGAGTGCTTTGGCTAGAAGACTCAGAAACAATCTTCTTTTGCCTTTCCACCCTGTGCACGCCTTGTACAGAACGTAGGCATTCACCGCCGCCAGGTCCAGCATGTTGTAGAATACAGCTACTGGCCACCTGCGCGTTGCTGCTCGCACTGAATACATGCGCGCCATTTGGTCCAACACATCTACACCACACTGCAAAAGCAGAGAGAGACATGAGCATGTGTGCTTTTTTTCTACCCGATATAGACCTTTATGGTACATATCAGAAAACATTGTAGCACTGTTGTAAAATTATATGCACATTCACATACCTTCATGTGGTTGTAGTCTGTTATTGTGTTGGGTTTCCTCTTTCTGTCATCCCCAATCGCCACGTCTTGGTGCAAGGAACTCATAAGACACACAGTTTTCATTTTTTTCGGTGAGTAAATCGTCAAGGAGACACTGCCACTTCTTAACACCGACGTGGAGAATTCCTCTCGCTCTGCAGTGTCCTTTGCTGATGGAGGAAGTTCACGGCGAACTTTATTCACTGTGCCCAGTAGAGTCGTATTGCGCTGAAGCAGTCTGTGTGAGAGTGACAGTGAGGTGAAGAAATTGTCCGTTGTGACATTTCTCCCGACGTCCAGAAATGGCTCCATCAAACTCATGACCACGTTCTCTGCCAACCTCTCCCCCTTCTGACGAGTGGGGTCCTTTCCCAAGTAAGGGGATATGTTGCAGACGTATTTGGTCTCCAAATCCGTCGCCATCCAGAACTTGATCCCAAATTTGTCCGGCTTGGATGCGATATACTGCGTGAACGGACAGCGAACCTTGGTCGGGAACAGCTGTTCGTCTATGGTTATGTGTTCTCCCGGAGTGAAACTCTCAATACAATTCTTAGTGAAGCGTGTCCAGATGTCAGAGATCGCGGCAAATTTGTCTGTTCTCACCCGTTCTTCGTGCGTGTGCTTATCAAATCGAAGATGTTGCATAATTGAAAGGTATCTATCTCGGGACATTGTCTCTTTGATTATTGGCACCAGAAAGTTTTCCGACCAGCAATCAATCATGGCACCAACGGGACACATGATTGCTCTCACAAACAGAAGAGAAATGAATGCCATCAGTTCATGAACTGTCAGTGTCCAGTCCGGCACTGTTCTACGGGCGTGATGGACCGTACACTCTGTGATGGTCAGCAGCATTTCCATGTCGAACAGGCAGAGGAAGCTTTGAAGCAAGCTTGTAATTTTTTGCTGTCGGAAGATAAACAAATAGAGTAAATAGAGTAAAATGGCAAATTTTGAACATTGAACCACACTCTAAAAGGGTTTATAAAAATAATACATAGGTTTATGTACTATGGCAATGACAAACCTTAGCAGACTTTGTGGGTCCAGGGCACGCAGTGAAGCGCAAGCGACGTTCTGATGCACTTGGCGTTCCACATCCAATGCCCTCCTCTACCCAGACAGTGCCATCTTTTGCCGTCTGGCGCATCCCGGTAACACGGCGCATCTTCTGTGGAGGCATATTGGCTTCTTGCTCCGTCTTCATTTTGGACTTTTTCGATGAGGCGCCAGTGACCTGCTGAACAAACGAAACCTGGCCTCCGTCAGAGTCTGCTGCGTCCATCTCATGAAGCAGGGCCAAAGCCTGTTGCACGGTGAGGCTCTTCCTGAAGCGGAGGCCATCCTGATGTGCATTTTCAGAAATGCAAAGAAGAAATGATTCTCCCGTAACTGCAGTAACAGTAACTGCTATTGTTGTTTGAAAAGCTAGATCTGCAGACTCCTTGATTTATTATATTGTGCTGCGTAATTACTTACTAGGGTGGGGACTTGTGGGTTATTGGTCAAAAAAAAATTCAAAGTCTGAAGTTACGTAGCAGTCAGCATGGTCTCCTGAACATTTTAAACAGGATTTGAGAAAGCATTTCTTTACACAGCATGTAGTTAGAGTATGGGATATTCTTCCTGTTAGTGTAGCACAAGCTAAAACCCTGGGTTCCTTTAAATCAGAGCTAGATAAAATTTTAACAACTCTGAACTATTAGTTGAATTCTCCCGAAACGAGCTTGATGGGCCAAATGGCCTCCTCTCGTTAGTAAATTAATTATGTTCTTGTGCTGATATTGCCACAGTAAGAGCCCTTCCATCCACCTTCCTGATAAATAGGGAGTCATTCATATTCACTAGCTCAACCTTCTTTCCTGAAAGAATCCATTTGCACAGACCACAGGTCATGCAAAACTGTACACGGAGGTGAGGTGTCTCATCTCATATAGATTTATTACAATTTCTGAATGAGTCGATTGGATTTTCAAAAGGGGGAGATATTACAGTCTTCCATTGTTTATATTTTAAGGGTACAAAAAGTAAAACAAACTGATGATGAGATCCATATTCTTTTGAAGAAAGAGGTGTTTTACAAGCCTACTTGCTTGCAATCGGAATCAGTGTAGACGTAAGACAATTTGTAGCCCAAACTGACTTCTGCAGGAACCGTTTACCTCCTCCATGACCTTGGCTCTATCATCCTCCTTCAGTTGATTCCTGTCACTGTCTAACCCAGTGGCTCAGCTTAAAACACTAAATTTTGCAGAAAATCCATGACAAAGGCTGGAAAGTAACAGGAAACTATATGAAACCTTGTATATATCTAGCAATGACCTGTTGCTAGAAGGAACAACTCCTGTGGCTGGGTGAGTGATTTCACCTTTGGGCCCCTGGGCGAAACCCTTAATCCCCATTGCTCCAGGGGCTGGCTGATCTTACTCTATAAACTACCTTTGTATATCACTTTGGTAAAGGTGTATCAAGTAATAATTTACAATCCATAAAATACTGTGCTGAAATCTTCCATTTCTCAGCAAAATAGGTTGGTATGCAGGGCAGTACTGCTGTTAAACTAAATCCAAGATGCTGTTAGTCTTCTCTATGGTTGACTGAATAATTAGATTAGAGATGAACATGCTTAGAATCAGTGTATCATTTCCAGACCAAAACAATGCAGTGGCACCTACGGCCCCATGTAGACCCCTTAATGCTACCGGGGCATTCGACTGCTTTCCACACTGATATTGACAACACCCTGAAGTTTGCACAGTTGTCTTCGTTCTGCAAAGCGACGCTTGTGCTCCTCCAATCTGTTTAACCGCTTTCTTAATCCCATCTACTGGAACCAACCAGACCTCAGCGGCACCATCATAATGCAAAGAAGTAGCTTAACGGTAGCAGTGACAATCACAGAAACATAATGTACCTTCTTAAAACTTTATATGCTCCAGAATTTTTATTTTTAGGGGAAAAACAGCATGAATACACCCAAATGTGCATCCCATTTAGTGATCTGGAAACTTACCCCATTAGCTTCTACATCCACATTCCACTTTGGGCGAACTACAAAGTCTTTATTCGATGGCACTGGTACCCTAGCATGGGCACAGAACCCTGGATCACCAGGTCGGAGTGTCCTGGGTTTCGAACAGACCAGCTGTTAGGTTTTCAACTTAAGATGCGCATCAATCAAAGAAGACCGCATACTATACATATATAAAATTACATTAAAAAAATATATATATTATTTTTGAAAAACCATCAAATTATCACCAGATAAATTTTGGGTAACCTACAGCTTTCATTTTAAAATGTACAGTTCTGCATAATACACAAATGGTACATATTTATTTTCCTTTTAATCTTTCCCATTAACGTGCACGGAACTCCAAAAAAGTAGTAATGCTTAGTTTTGGTTTGCAGTACAAGCTAGGTATGCAATCCTATTATTAAGAATGTGTAAATCATAACTATGAAAAAGTTCAATCCAGTCTGATTTGAATATGCCTCAGACACACTCACTCTCTGTCCCCTCCTCCCATTGCATCATCAGAGTCAGAATCCTTAACTGCTGCTTTTTCTGATGAAACTCCTGATTGACTCTTCTCTTCTTCCAAGTCTTCTTGTTTGAAGCCCTACAAAAAAGTGCCACCATAAGGTTGGATTTACCACCAGACAGGCAAGTTCTGGTTGTGGCTTTGATCCTTGCCCCTTAAGTAGTGTGTACACATTCTCCCTTTTCCTTTGTGTGCTTACTCCACCAACTAACATACAGTTATTTGCTTGCTCAATGTGCACTGTGCAATGGACCAGTATTGACCAGTATCTGACCCCATCAAGGTGTCCTTCAGCAAGACACTGTATCTAAAATTGCTCCTGTGCAGGTTGGTGCCTTGCATGGCAGCCTCCACCACCGGTGTATGAATGTGTGGTATGGATGGGTGAATGTGAGGCATGTCTTGCAAAGCGCTTTGAGTACTCGTAGGAGTAGGAAAGCACTATATACATGCAGTCCATTTACCATTTATTGCATGCAGGGTGTACAATGCCTCTAACTACAACCTGTCCTGGATGAGCGGCTCTAAAAGATTGATGGATATAAAACAAATGAGCACAAATACCATAAACTCTTCTTCATCATCCTCTGACTCTCCAAAGATGTCTGCAATCATCTTCCTGTGAAAATGCAAAATCCAATGTGTGGTTGGACTTCATAGTAAAATACACTGGTTTATACACAAGTTAGCCCATCTGTACTTGCTAAACAACTAAAAGACCACAATCCTGTAAGATCTGTTTTAGTGTGTTTTATATATATATATATATACACACATATATATATATACATACATACATACATATATATATACATATACATATATATACATATATATATATACACACATACATATATA
>JAODKE010000041.1:20493803-20504649 GCA_026779605.1 Mormyrus hasselquistii
GGGAACGAGCCCGATTGGTTGGGAATCTCGGCGACCGTCTAGACAGCAGGATGTGTTCCTTTAACCCGAGCGTGAGGGCCCCCCCCCCCCCCCCCCAGACTTTCCATGTTTCCCTCCCAACTCCCATCTGGGGATCCCTGAGGACCAGTTTGAGAAACACTGGTCTAGAGTTTACAGAGAATGGCGAAAGAGACAAAAAACATAACTCTATTGCTGAAAACACTGAGTTAATGACAGAGGTAAGAGGAAACTGGCCAGACTTGTTAAAGCTAACAGGAAGGATACAAGTGCAAAAAGAACAGCTCAGTACAACAATGGTGTGCAGAAGGGAGGTACGTTCCTACCCTTGAGGGAAAAGCGGCGCCTATCTTGATCTAGCTAGGTGTACCTAAAAAGCTTGCCACAGAGGCTACATCTTAAACTTCTCCTTTTTAATGTGCAACTTATAAAATGTAACAGACGTATATTCTCCAAATAAGGATTATTTTTTGTGAAGTGGCTGGTTAGAATAACTAGCACCATATTTAGCTGGTCCACAGGACAGGCTTAAGGAGCACTGGTGTATGTGAGCTCACACTCAGTTTTTTTTTAATGTGATTTTGAAATACTTAAATTATAAATTTCTCTCTCGCACACAATTGACGTTTGTAAGTCTTAAAATAAGCAAGGCCTAAAAATTAGATACAAACGATATAAAATCTTTTTAGACTTGAAGGAATATTCATGAATCATGAGTGTCTTTATGTTAATCTATGGTTGATGTCTACAGTACAATTTAACATTTGAACTTCCCGGCCGTAATTTTTTAACTACTACTCTGCTTTTTCACAATGTGGAACTAAATACTGTATAAACCAGTTTAATGAGTCATTGAAGAAAGCAGTATATAGATTACGTATTGGTCACACGTTTAATATGCTGATTCTCAAGGGGGGGCAGGTGGACCCCGCCACATGGAAAGGGCGACCCTGCTTCAGGCATCGAACCAAAAGCGCTGGACCAGGCGTTACAACTGAGTGACTTTATTTTATTTTTCCCACCCAACTCGTTGTATTAACTTACGAACCATAGTCCCGTTTTTGTAGCGCAATTTTATGCTAAAATGTCCTTAGTAAATCATGATTTGGGTGCCGAAATAAAATTAAAAAAAAAAATAAGATCCACTAAATCCCAACGCCTACCCCCACGCGCCTGGCCCCTCCTCCTAAGTTTTGGCATTACATTTTCACCGCGTTCCTTCAGACACGTGACAAAAAAACTTGAATCTTAAATACTTGGACTAATATCTCCACATATTTCTAGCAATCAGGAATTAACCAGAAAAAAGTTTGTTTCTAAATATGGTGGACAGCTTTTCATGAGGATAGGACTCTCTTAGTGCACCTTAAGTGTTCTACAAGCTGGGATTTCGTTCTTCTTTTTTAAAGCAAAGTTAGTAGTTCATCCAAGATCCTTCCCACCTCTGACTTTTGGGTGTGTGAGGTTGGCGTGCAGGGGAGGAGGGGACCGCTCGTCCGCGTGGTCACGTGACGCGGACCGCGCCATGTTCCCATCGCTTGATATTATAACTTCACGGGCGCTCGGGAAAAAGGTAGCGACGGGAATAAAGTTCGGGACCAAGCTGGAAAAGGCTGCGGCGCTGTGCGGCTCAGAGAAAGCACAGTCACTGAACGCTACCAAGTTGCCCCGATTGCTTCTGGAGCACGGGGAACAGCAACATGGATCGTCCTATGGGAGGATTGGCTTAATTTTTCACTTACAACACATTTGAGTTTGGAAACTATTGTGGGGAATTGAATTAAGCCAAGGGTCGTATGCAGGCTGGCTGTCGCCATCCGAGTTTTTAGGAATGCTTCAGTATAAAGTATCTTAAAGCCCGTTGTGTGATCATCGAACGAAGGTTTTCGAAAAATACGGGTTTTTAAAGTCAATTTTAAATATTCCATCTACACCCTTAACCTGCACGCATCCCTGAGGTCTCGGAGTAGCTGCGGAATAGGTGAGTGGCGCTTGAGTGATTGTGTACAAATAAACCAGTCGAATGAAATAGTTGTTACTATGTTACTAACACTGGAAAAGTAAATATGCTGAGCTGTTTTATCTCGCCATTATTTCAGTTTAGGTGGCAGTTGCGTTGACTACATTTAGAAATGCAGCACGCAAACTTAGTACTTACATCAACTTTAGGGTGGTTACGTATGGCCCGTTTAAGAACTGGGTACAATGTAACTTTTAAAATTGGTTCAATATTTAATTTGTAATCATGACGTGTGGTTTTCGTATTTTATTCCTGGGTTTGTTTGATCTGCATGCCTGTTGTTGTAATTCGAGTTTAAATAGCGACACGGACCGGATTAAAATGACACAAGAGTACTGGTCTGGAAAACTCCCGAGGCTGGTGGTTGATTTACAATGCAGTTAAAGGGAGGGTCTTTATTTGTATTCAGTACAGAACACTTTTAAACTATACATTTAACAAATTACCTCTTGATCCGTTCATAAATGTAGTTGTGGTCAAATTTCAGTTCGCATCGTCGCAGTGTTTTGAAAAATACTGTTGTACTTGTCAGGTCCTCTTTGCATGTAAGAAAGGTCTTTTTTAGCTGCAAAGCTGTTTTACGGAACCGAAATGGAGATCATAACCGTTTCGTTTTGGCCGGAAGGCACACTACGTCTACAAAACTTTTATAGTTTTATAGACAACCTCATAGAATAGTGTCGTGGACAGTTTAAAACATGAGTAGTATATTATGACAACGTCACTTGTGCTAAACTTACATTTTAAAAGGACAATGTTCCCTTTTCAGTGCTCGATAAGTTCGAAAAATAGAGAATTTTAATTAGTGAAAACATACAGTGATATTCCCTAAAGCGATTCAGCTATCCATCTACCTGGTATTTATAAGAGGGGTACGCTAGTTTCATGGTTTATTTTCGCGAAGTTAACTTTTTTCCCCTCCTTTTTCTTAACCTTTCGTAGTGTTTCGTAGTGTTCTCAAAGTCATCATCAAACTGGTGATCAAATGATCGAAATGGGGGGAAATCAAATACCTTGAAAAGAAAATCAAAAATGAATCCCAAACAGGGTCGATCCCTGTAAATTCGCTGAAATTAGTGATCTTTAACATACCCAGAGGCAAAGATCTTCTTGGAATCTGTTGATGTCCTTAGGGTTGTGGGACACTCCCACTAGTCATCCAAGTTAGGATAACTAACCCCAGATTGCCTTAATTTAAAAATGCCTCTCTCGTATCCAGCTGCCCCAGCAATATACACCAGCTGCTCCAACGAGAGCTGCTGTATGTGGACAGGGTGGTAATCATCCTTTGGACCATACAGATGGTTAATTTGTTCTCCATGGGTTCTTTAAGATCTGTTCTCTAGGGCAAATGGGAATGCTGGTGAAAGGCATGATGGACAGCAGATGAGTAGGGAAAAAATGGAATATCATTAAAGCTTAATGTTTTTGATAATTTGGTAATCTGCTGTTGTGGGTTCCAGTCTATTGTAACTGAATTGTCAAGCAAGTTTTACGCATTGCAGTATTTGTGTGTTGTGATGTATGCATGATGAATTGCATTTAAATTATTTTGTAGGTGTTGCGCAAGAACTGGTGCATGCAAAGGAGTTGTTTTAAGAAAGGAACCTTTATTTACACTGGGGATCTCGAGGACCTGGCCAACATGGCATCAGTTACCGTCAGCTCTGAGGGGGTGGCCAACAGTGAGTTCAGCGACATCATCAAATGGAGATCAGGTAAGTCTGGGTTGGGTCTCCTACCAGAGATTGGTCATGTGACTGCTGAATGCAGGCATTGCATATGCTGTGGACCTGACGATGGAGAATGTATGAATTATGCTGGTGGCTGCATTGTGGTTTTGTAGATTCATGGCCTGTAACTTATTTGATGTTAAAATATTTTTGTTTGCGCGGTGGGGCAGGGTCTGGGGCAAAACAGGCCATCCACTGAGCATGCTCAGGATAGCAGTCCTCGGGCTCTCAGGAAAGGCTCAGTTTGACAGATGACATCTAGGGGGCAAAGTACATACCCGATGGAGGTGTTCTCCTACAGTGACAGGAAGCCTGATGTGAGGGGTGGAGTTTAGACCACCAATGGGATTGCAGATGTGTTGCAGGTCTGGGAAATTAGTGAAAATGGAGGAAGTGGCTCCTGTGATTTGAGGTTGTCTGTGTTCTGCTGGATAACCTGCTGTGAGAATATCGTATGGAACTATGTTTGCTGGTGGCCCGAATCTGCATGTTGTGTGTGTGTGTGTAGCGGTAGGGGGTGGGGATGAGTCTCCTTAATATTATGCCCGACATGCATATTACTGTTTCAGCATCTGGCACCTTTATGGCCTCAGCTCTAACCCAAGAGTACCGTCTTTGGTTAATCTGATATCCAGAAATGTAGCCTCGAATTGCTTTGTCATCATCCTGCTAAGCAGGTGTGACAGAACCAGAGCACTACGTTATTTGTTTTGGATTTTACATTTTTTCTTAAGGGTGTGTTTCTGAACGGTTGGTGTTTACCTCCGGTTTTCGGAGTCAGTGTTGCCCTTGAGCTCCAGATGGTGGCGCTGCTCTCGATGACGATGCATCCTGTCATGGGGGTCTCTGGTATTGACTTCGGATGCTGTCATCTGAAAGGAAGTTTGGGGGCTGGCGCCCCACCTCGTAGGTGTCCTGGACCAGGCTGTGAGGGTTTTCCCTCCGTTAGATTGGACGCATACACCGTATGAGCACTGAGCTCCTCTGATTGGTCAGTCTGCCAGCCGACGTCTGACTTGAAACGCTCTTCTGATGGCCTCTGTTTTTCTTGCGCTTGTTCAGTTGCCAGGCAACGTTAAAAGTAATGTTTTCTTTACTTTTTGCCCAGAGGGGGAGACGTCATCGCGTCTGCATGTAGAACAACCAATGGAACACCGGGATGAGAGAACTGGGTGCTGTGCCGGGCCCTGTGGCTTTGTTTACCCCCACGATCCGCTCGGGCCAGTTTCTCAAACTTGGGATATTTTGAGCGCGGGCCTCTCTGCTCCGTACCGCGAGCCAGGCTTGGGCTGAGATGCCTCTCCGCGTTGCCTACATGCGGTATTCCCACAGTGTGCAGCAGAAGTTCAGTTAAAAACAACTAACCAGGAGGGATTGCGTTGCTAAGCTTCTGGCTCTGGGTCGTCAGGGGGGGATATTTTAGACTGGGAAAGCCGGATGTTTCCACTTTGAAAGTGAAAGGATCCTTTTTTTTTTTAAATTGAGTAGGTTTCGGAATGATGGCTGTGATGATCCATATCTGGCAGGTGGGGGCTGCTCGGTGCAGCAGGTCTGCGCTCACATAGTTGACTCTTGACAAAGACCATATTGCCGTTAGTGGACTGTGGTGGAGGGTGGTTGGCCTGCTTCTGCTCATAAGTTGATGTCACCTCACTTCCGACCCAATGACATCATGCAGTGACTTTCTCTCCCTAAGAACTCGCATGCTAGAGAAGAGGCCCTCACACCCAAACTTCACCAATATCAGTGAGTGTAGAACTAAAAGTATTATTTTGGCAGCTGAGGAGTGTTTCCTGCACCTTTGAAGTCGACCCCACTGGCCACGACCTCTTGCTCTATTGGCGAACACCTTCTGCTTAGGCTGCCTTGTACCATAAGCATTTGGACACACTTCCTGTCTTTGCCCACTATCATTTTAATGGCTGCTTGCAGTAATTGTCTTGATGTCGGCAAGGTATCGAATTTAACTGTGTTCATTTACTTATCTGAAGTTCTCCAGACAACCTGCCAGGTCTCATGCAGTTGCATTCAATCGGGGGGGGGGGGTGTAGATTCAGTGTTGGTGTCCCATAGTGGGTTAAGTGGCAGGAAATATCGAGAGATCCGAATGTGCTTTCAGTCTCCACAAACCAGTGCTGTGCCGTCTAGTCCAGGGCGCCCCTTCTTACTCGTGCCTATCGTCCGTCTTGCCTTGTTTTGCTGCAGATAAGGCATTCGGCTCTCAAGTGAAATTCAGTGGGACGAGCAAGGGCAGCGAATTCTGTTAGCCGTAGAGCTGAGCCCAGCATCGCAGCCTCATCTAGGCCTCCGCTCTGGGATGACGGAATGCAGGAATGCTGATCGGGGCTGCCTGCGCTTACTGAGAGATAAGGGTCTGCCCATGGCAGTGTTCGGGGGGGGGGGGCATTGCAAGTTAGCCTGCGGTTATGTAGGAGTACCACGGCATTCCTGCCTCGGGTCCCAGCTCATGCCTGCCCTTTTCTGATACACGAATGGCTGTTTGCAGGCAGCTAGTGGTCTGCTGGGCTTACATGGAGCTTGGAGGAGACTTGCTGTGTCTTGTGTGTGTGTGTGTGTGTGTGTGTCGTATGATGTGAATTACTTTTGTGAGATCGTTCGCTTAATTGGCTCATCTATTCTGTCAAAATGTATTAGTGTACGCTGAAACTGCATTCCTTGCCCATATCTGCTAGTGAACCACCTCGGAAGGGCTGAGGAAAGTCAGGTACTGCAGGCCGGACCGGTAACGTGGCCTTTACACCAGTTGAAATCGCAGTGCGGGACCTTGGATTGTGTTACATTTATTTATTAAGCAGATTCTTTTGTCCAATGTGCGGTGGAGAAAATGGGGTCGGACAGTCCCTGGAGACACTAGATGTTAAGGGCTGTGCTCGGGGGGGGATGGGATGTCCATCCATCACGGGCACCATCCGAACCCACAGAGCCACCCATGGTCTGAACCTTTGGCGGCAGAAGCTGTCTCTCATTAGACTTTTTCTGTTAGGTTATGAAAATGTGCTTGATGGTTGTAGCTCATAGTGGTCATGGAATTCTCAGTGATGGTAGTATTATCTTATATAGTCTGTTTGTTTGCCGGTGGAGCTGTAATTGGGCAGTATAATGCATAGGTCGCATACCATGGAAACATTCACTTATGTCTATCATTTTATTTATTTTCTCAATTGCAATTTCAATGGTTTTATAGAAAAATTAACAATGCAAGCATGTGTCTTCTACACCCTTCTTGTGGGTAGTGGTGGCTAAATGGTTAGGGACGCCCACTTGTAATTGAAAGGTTGCAAGTTCGAATCCCCGAACAGCAAGGTACAAACACTGCTCCCCGGGCTCTGCCCCCTGCTGTGTCACATTCACATATGGGTTTCATTGTGGTGCACTGTGTGCTGTGCTGTGACCACAATGACCGCATCACCCAATTCAATTCATGTGTCAGTTGCAGGTGGTTCTGATGTGTCCATTTGTAATGTAAAAAAGTAATATCCATAATACTAGTTCTTCCTTAATATTTTCAAACTTATACTCATTATGTTGAATCATGTCCATCTCGTGTTACACATGCAATGATTTCCCGGTCATCTCCTGTAAAGGTCTGTCCATTAGGTGTCGACGTCCATGATTGATAAAATGCTGTGTATTTATCACTTAAGTTTAAACTTTGAATTTTGAGGATTTGTCTCTTCAACCCACGAAGCTGCATGAAGATGTGCAAGCTGACACTCTGAAACTAAGCTTGTCCTTTTCTCTGAGGCATTTGAATCTCACATCCATAATACTGGAATTGTTGTTTTTTTTTTTTTTTTTATTGCATGCAGGGATTTTGCTGTGTAGGTCATGGACTCTGAAACAGGGTTTTTATTTTAATTAGTTATACGAAATGTCAACATTTCTTTTAGCTAATAGCAGGCACTTCATTGAACGCAGCTGGAGAACTCGTTTGCGTTCGAGGTTGTTTTCAAAAGAGATTTGAAAGATTGGTTTATGATGTTCGGTGTCAGCCTTGCATCGTTTGGGGAATGGCTGTTCAGGTGGTGATGCCGTGATGCCAGTCTAATATCCAAGATTGATCTCCTGGTTGCCTACATGATGTCTCTTCCATAAGAGCGTCATAGGGAAGTGACAGAAAATGTCAGTTGCGGTTATATTACAAGAGCATTATGTCATGAGATTGCAGGTCATCATGAGCTGCGTGCTTCTGCATGTGAAGCTGGCACTTGGTTAATGGCTTCTTGCTTCTGCATGTAGCTCTGGGTGATGGTCCTTGTAGTTGTACTCCTGGCATCATTAGTGTCCGACGGAACAATGCAGTCGTAAAATCCATCTGTTTGCGGGACAATTCTGTCGTTGCACGTAGTTTACAGCTGACGGCGTCGCATGTTTCGGGTGGGGAGCCGCGCCGCTCGTTTTCTGAGGAGTGTCCATTGCGGAGGGTGTAGGACTCTAGTCTGGGTGGAGTGTAAGCTTCATCTTAGTTATTATTTTTATGTCTTGTCTGACAAGTTCGGCAGGATCCACCGGAGAAGTGTCTAGGGTTCAGTGGCGTGGCAGTGGGGTTGCTGGGGCAGGGGAACTCTGAATTGACATGGCAGTTTTACTTGGGCATAGAATCTTTAACGGATGCTCCCTCCTTCCTCTGACTCGGGGGACCAGTTTGCAATAGATGAATAATTCCTGTTGGTGCTCAAGCTACTGAAGTAAATACTAATTTCCTTATTTAAGAATTTTATGTAACCAAGTTGGATGGTGATTAGAGGTAAACAACTTGTTTTTGATGACCCCTTGATGTATTAATCAGCGTTTTGCTTGTTTTGTATGTACTGATGTTGGACCTGGTGAAGGTTGTGTACGTCTCCGCGCAGGCGTGTGTTAACCCTGGGGGGCTGTTGTCCTGTGGACAGATGCGAAACGCAAGAGGGCACTGTCTGGGGGGGAACTTAGTGATAAAGTTGTAGGATGTCCTGTTCTGGGGTTAATATGACCATATGTGTGGGGCCAGCCTATACGCCTAAACAAAATGTATAGGGGTGCCACCTCTGGTATGCTGCCTGTGGGCGTGGCTTGTTTGTAAGGTGGGGGAGGAGCCTGTTTAGGGTCTCCCTGCTTCCTCTGCTGACCCTGCTGGAAGTCCTGTGTGTGTGTGTGTGTGTGTGTGTGTGTGTGTGTGTGTGTGTGTGTGTGTGTGAGTGAAGAGGGTGGGCCGACTGAAAAGTGAAAGTATGAGGAACTAAAAGGGAATGGAAAATGAACATCCACTCTTCTCAAGATTAGTTGCAATGAACTGACATGCTCCCTCACACAAATTGCGGAGGGTGGGTTGTTCCAGATGTTGGCAGAGCGTCCCCTTCGGCAGGGTTTTCAGATGGTAGTCCCGGGGCTGCACTTTGGCAGGCTGGCTTCCAGGCATGTGCCACGGCCCTGCCTTTTAGCGAGGGCTGTGGACGTGCGTGGGATCTGTCAGTGTGGCTCGCTCGCTTGCTCGCTCTCTGGGGTGTGGCAGGTTTAGGTTATTACAGGAAGAGAAAGTAACATGTTTTGGAGGCTGGAGGGGAAAAAAAATTGAAACACCCTGAATTGGTTGGCATTTGGAAACTCTGAGCCCTCTTTGTCACTGCGGTGGTACGTGTGTGTGTGTGTGTGTGTGGGGTGTGGGGGGGGGGGGGGCAGGGCTTCTGGTAGTCTTCCTAGGATGCCGATGGCCGGAGGGGGCCTCTCCCTGGCCGCCCGCCGGGTTCTACAAGCCTCCACGGATGAAAATGAAACTCTGGTCACTGTGCTCTGAGGACACGACATGCCATCGGAATGTGACGCCGCACCTGCAGTTATTTGTCGTCTGTAAATAACAACACTGTGTGTAATTCCACAATCCCACCATCTCAGATAGTGAAATTATGGTAGAGATACATGTATCAATTTGCACGATCTTCCTCACCAGTCAGCTTGTCTTTCCACTGTGTGTTTTTCTGTCCGTCTTAATTTTCATGTCTTAAAATGCCGTGTCTGTTACGGTAATATGTCTATATGTCTGTTTATTACTCATTTTTATTAGCACTATGAAGAGAATGTTACTTCAGCTCAGTGTGACTCCACGCGTCAGATATCTGAAACTGACAGTAAAAGATGCTTTGACTTATTTCAGCTAGCTGCTTATTTTCTTGGTTTTCCTACAAAAAAATAACAGCTTTGCTGCTCTGTACCAGATCTAGGTGTCCCACCAAAAGGCTGCATGTTAAGCACATGGCTTGTGGTAAAAACACTTCCAGAAAAGTGATGTATGTATATTTGGTGTGTTGAGCTCCCCTCCCATGGAACACGGCCTCTTTCTCGTCTTTCACGTCTGTCTTTAGCCTTGGTATGTTTCGAGCTGTGCCCTAACCGCTGTCCTGGCCAGCGAGACAGTGTGGGTATGGCGCTGCGCTGTTTTGGCAGAAGCAGGGTGTGGCTTTGAATGGGAAACAATCACACTTGGGGAAACTGAGGCGTGATATCTGTTTGTGTGGCGCGTTCTGCCTGCGAATGCCTGATTTGTTTGACTGTATTTGTTTCTCAGATGTCTGGAATGTTTGTTTCTCCTCCTCGGCAGCCAAGAGCATGTGGTCTGGAAGCGTATGTTCTGTTTCAGAAGTCCTCCACCCTCTGCCCATGTCCTCCAGAGTGCCCTGTACATGTCACCATTAGACCGTCAGATCATTGGATGCCAGCCCCTCCCATGCGAGTGACTTATTTGGGTGTTGAAGCTGGTTTGTAGCTAACGGGAGGCATGTGATGCTTTACGATCACAATGCTGTCTGATCATGTGCTTTCCATGCTGTTACGGAGACGACCTGGAATGATCCGTCCCTTCTCTGTGTTCTGTAATGCTAACCAATGGCGCTAGCTCATCGGTGTCGTTCTCAAGCTCCCCGCTGTGATGTCCTTTGAAAGCTGAGCTCCCTGTTTTTTCCCCATATGGCATAAACACAGTAAAAAGTCCCCCCCCCCCCCCCCCCCCCCCCCCCCCCCTCCCCCTCTTCTACGCTCTTTCCCCTGCCGCGTCTGCTTACCCGTCCCACCAAAGTACCGA
>JAODKE010000041.1:20531648-20552392 GCA_026779605.1 Mormyrus hasselquistii
TCATGTAGCCAAGACTTTGGTGATCAGATATCTGGGATCAAAACTAACTGCCAGCATTGCTTACTATGTACTTTTATTATGTTTCTACAAGTGTTCAAAACTGCATTTTGCAATGTTTATACTTTGATGTCAAATTACAAACTTTACATAAATCTGACATATTTACAAAGTACACCAAGATTAAGATTTATGCCAAAACAAATATATAAGAAATAATTTATTTGCCAAGAATTAAGTTTATGATATTGAATGAAATGTGTGACCATGCCCCAGTCAGTGAAAGTGTATTCCCTACCCCTAGACTCCAGAGGGTTAATTTAGATTGCTTAATCAAGGAAAATGTATATGAATATGTAGTGTAACATGGAGCGTATCCCAGCATGCACTGGGCACAGCTCATATTGTGTTTCCTGCCGCATGCAAAGACAGGGACCTGTTTGCTTCCAGGCTCCATAGAGGCCTGTCAGTGGTGGGGGGGGGCTTCTCTTTGCCTCATCATTCAGTATTTAACACCTTGGTATTCAGGTGTGGTGCCAGGCTGACATGAGTCTCGGAAGTTATTGTTCCGGAATAGACCGCGGTCATGATTAACATCGATGGACTGGCCTCTCTGCAGCCTTATCTGCATTGAAGAGCTTTGGGAGTGTAATCAATATGACAGATGCCACTTTGATGTCATCGCTACTCCCCATATCCCACCACAGGAGTTTGTGAATGAAATGGAGGTTGTGGAGGCGGACTTGAAGCAGGTGGTCGTGGACGCGGTGGCCGTGCGGGCGTGCACAATGCCCGGGCTGGCCACATGGGGGCAGCCTAAGCTCGAGGAGTGTCAGAGGCGATGGGACAGGCTGAGCACACAGGTACGAGCAGCAGTGCCTGCCGTCTTCCTCTTGATGCATTTTTGTGAACCTAAATATCTATCTTTTAGGGGGGCAGAAAAGTTTGATAATTTGAGAAGTATCATCTCTCATGCAGCGTTAGAATGCATGTCATTGATAGATCGATCATTGTTGACATTGTTGTTACAAACTGAGTTCAGAGACACACTGTGGTCATGTGTGTGTATGTGGGAGGGGGAGCCTTTTGCGTGCATGGGAATGTGAGTGTAGGAAGGAGAGACGTAGTGATGTGTTCTGCCTCCGCAGCTGCAGAAACATCAGGAGCATGCGTGGGAGACCCAGGAGAGGACGCTGAACCTGAGGAAAGACTTGGTGGAGATGCGTGAGTGGATGGTGCAGGTGGATGAGGAGTTCCTCATGAGGGACTTTGAGTACAAGAGTCCAGAAGATCTGGAGGGAGCTCTGGAGGAGATGAAGGTGCGAGGCCAGGCGCTGCCTTGCCCGTGTGTGCGTCTTTACGTGTGTGTGTGTGTGTGTGTGTGCGAGCGCGTCTTTGCGCGCGCGTGTGTGTGTGCGTCTTTAAGCGTATGTGTGTGCGCTTACGTTTCAGCATTGCCGGTTTGAGAGTGCGGAAGTGACCCTTATGTGCTAATGAGATGCCAATCACCAGCTGGCAACCAGTAAGATACCCTAACCCAGACCTCCTACTGGCTAACATGGTGGTGATGTAAGAAGGGGTGTGACAAAAAGGAAATCCAGTCCACGTGCATAATCTATCGCTTTTAAACCCCCAGCTCAAGTTTGGAATGAAAGTAACTTAGAATCGATAAAGCTGTCACAAATCAGCAGTGACTGATTTATTACATGTTATTTTCTTTTGACAAATGCCATCTTCTGAGTTATTTAGAAGAACTTTTTTATGCGTTTACTTTGGGAATGAGACACTAAAATACTCTGATCCAATATATTACTTCAGTGCATTGCTAAACTGATCTGAATTGTCAAATCTGAGCAGTGTTGAATCATACAGAACCGTGAGTGAATCGCATTGTGTTGAATGTTGATGTGCTGTATAGGAGACTGTGTGTGAATACCTGCCATGTCATGTGAGGGTGAGATTCACGCTCTTAACAGACCTAAGTGTTCCCACCCTGTCCGGTAGAGGCCTTCGGGAGCGGGGTGACGGGCACGGTTGCCGTGACGATGCTCTGCCCCTGTGTGTCTGCAGCGGGCCAAAGAGGACGTGCTGCAGAAGGAGGTGCGAGTGAAGATACTGAAGGACAGCATTAACCTGCTGGTGGCAAAGTCGCCCCGTGGTGGCCAGGACTTAACTACAGAGCTGACAGGGGTTCTGAAGCACTACCAGAAACTGTGCGAGAGGTTCAAGAGCAAGTGCCACACCCTGGAGGTACGGCTTAAAAAGGGACGCTGAGAAAACAAACCCCTGTTTTAAAATGTATCCTATAACAAGGAGATCAACCAACAAATGCAAACGGTGTAACTCTGAAGAACCATTTAGCAGAAATGCCCAATGAGATGATTTGTCCGCATTATCAAACGATTAGCGTACCAGCCTCTATTTCGTGTGAGCAGGCCGACCCCAGAGAAAGATAGTACATTGCTATTAAATCGTAAAATTAATTAAACTTCTCTTTTTATAGCGCTATTGCTGGATGTTCAAAGAGAACATTCAGAATATCCATGAACATGCTGTAGCAAGCAGTATGTCAGAGTTTAATGCCACCGGCTTGTTAGTGTGTGTATTGGATTCCCATTGTGTTGTGAAGGAATGGGCTTGTTGGTTTGTGTTACATGGCATCGCCTGTAGCTGCACTGAGGGTTATGGGTCCTGTGTGTGACACAGTAGGGGTGGCCTGCATGGGTAGGTGTGGCTTATGACCTTCCTGTGTCTGCCACGATAGGAGGTGTGGTCCTGCTGGATGGAGTTGCTGCAGTACCTGGACCTGGAGAACAACTGGCTCAATGTCTTGGAGGAGCGACTGCAAGCCTGCGAAGGGCTTCCAGAGAACAGCCAGGACGTCAACCAGGCACTAGAGGTGGGCTTCACCCCAGCCGTACCACTGAACTTGTATGTCAGTGGATCTGAACCTTTCTGCGACCCAATTCTTACCATGCCAGCTCAATCGTGACCCTATATCGAGTTTAGCTTTGCATTAACGCTATGATCAAGCACACAGTGCACTCTGCAGTTTACACCAATCGATGACAAATCTCATTGGATGTGCCAGTGAATTTCAAGTTAACTATCTGTAGTTTGGCTTCTTGGATTGGTTGAGTGTTTGCTAGTTTGGCGTTAAGCAGCTGTAGACCCAAAACACATTTATTTAGGCTGATTCTAGGATTCTGGCTGGGAAACCTGATCTTGGATCAGCATAGGGGCTTGATGGTTTTAAAATGCTTACATTTCCAGCTCTGCCTCACGTCCTTTTTAGAACCTGCCACAACCTATGGGTTGAGAATCGCTGCTCTAGTAGCTTTTCCTATCGCGTTCATCCTGAGCTTCCAGGTGGCCTATTACTACTTCTGACTCCCACCCACGGATACTCTACCCCTCCCCCTTTCCTAACATTTCCACAGGCCTTGGAATCAGTCCTACGGCACCCGAGTGACAACCGCACCCAGATCCGGGAGCTGGGCCAGACGCTGATTGATGGTGGCATCCTGGATGAGATCATCAGCGAGAAACTAGAGGCTTTCACTAGCCGCTATGAGCAGCTTAGCCACCAGGTCAGAGAGCTCAGCCCCCCCCCTCCCCTCCCCCCAGTGGGCAGTGTGGGAGGGGGGGAGGAAGGGGCCCTCTGGGCTGACCGGTTAGGGGAACGTGAGGCACTGCATGTTGTGCTTGACCTGAAATGCCCTGTGTTGTACTGTACATGCTGGGTGACCAGGTCATATGTCCTTTGCTCAAGCTTTCTCTCGCCCCCTACAGGCCGTGAGCAGGCAGATATCCCTGGAGCAGCAGCTGCAGACACTGCGGGAAAATGAGCAGGTTCTGCAGTCCCTGCAGGAGTCCCTCGGCCGGCTGGACCAGACGCTCACGTCCTATCTTACCGACCGGGTTGATGCCTTCCAGCTGCCTCAAGAGGCCCAGGTATGCAGGAATGGGGCGCCCTCAACAGACAACACCAAGCAAATTCGACAAACAGCCAACTGTATTATTTATGTTGTTCTCTGATTGTAAAACGGACACCATCGATACTTTATGTAAGTGGCCTGGAAACCATGGTAACGGTGGTGTGGAGGGTCATGACCTCAGCATTTTCATGTCTCACTTCGATAAGCTCAGAGCAGAGGATATGTCTGGCTGATCACATCCAAGTCTCGCTCAACAGAAATCTATTGCCGTCAGCATTTCATGTTTAAATAAATTAAAAAAAAAAATTCTCCTGTGGAGCGATGTCCTGTGCCTGACTTTTCCTCGCACTCCTCACAGAACATCCAGGCAGAGATCGCCACCCTCGAGTCTCAGGTAGATGAGCTGCGCAAGAAGGGCATTAGAGGGGCCCCGGCCGCGTCGCAGGACGGAAAGGCGTCCCGGGGGGGCACCATGCTGGACCAGCTGCAGGTCAGCTGCTACACCTGCTTGGGTCATTGTTGAGTCTGGTTCAAACCAACAAGTGACCGGGCAATAACTGAATTAACATGACTTATCAAAATTCTTAATTGTTAAGGCATTAAAAGCCCAACTGTACCACAGTTCAGTAAGTCTAGAGATGTGAGATATTTTTCTGGTAGTTCGGTCAGGTGTTGACCTTGCCTGCTTCATCTATGGTCACATGGCCCTAAAATGCGAGATCCCGTGCCCCTCCCCTTCAGAGGAAGCTCCGGGAGATCTCCACCAAGTTCCAGCTCTTCCAGAAGCCAGCCAACTTCGAGCAGCGCATGCTGGACTGCCAGCGCGTGCTGGAGGGTGCCAAGGCTGAGTTGCACGTGCTGGACGCCAAGAGCGTAGAGCCCGAGGAGATCCAGGCCCACTTAAGCGAGTGCATGGTAAGTCTCACCCTCCACCCTGATTTGCATGCCCTCCTGAGCCTGTGCTCGGCAAGCCCGACCTTCCCTACTGCTGAACCTCCTGAAATAATTCACGACTGCATCACATGCACACTCCTTTAATTTATTAATTCATATATGCATTTCTGTAATAATGTAAATATATAGTCTTTGCACTGCCTTGTCTGTCTGTATCCACCTATCTATCTCTGTCTGTCTGTCTGTCTGTCTGTCTCACATCAGCCCATTCCCAGTCAGACCCTCACATTCCCACTTTCCTCCCAAACAGAAACTCTACAAAGTGCTGAGCGAGGTGAAGCTGGAGGTGGAGACGGTGATCAAGACGGGCCGGCAGATCGTGCAGAAGCAACAGACAGAGAACCCCAAGAGTATGGATGAACAGCTGACCGCGCTCAAGTTGCTCTACAATGACTTGGGCGCCCAGGTTAGTCGTCGCCCATCACACCGACCCTTTAAGAACTCTGCACATTTTGGCCAGTTAAATAAAACTATGCTGCTTCCAGGTGACAGAGGGCAAACAGGACCTGGAGAAGGCCCTCTCCCTGTCTCAGAAGGTGCAGAAGGAGAGCACCGCACTGCGGGGGTGGCTGGGGACCACGGAGTCTGTGCTTGACCAGAAAACATCTACCGGGAGTATGCCAGCTGACATAGACGATGAGGTGGCCTGGGCTCATGTGAGTGACGCAGAATTCCTATGTCAACCTGTAGGGGGCAGTATCATATGTAGGGAAAAAGCATTATAGGTTGCATTTACTCTTTACTAGGACGTTGTTGTGCATTATAAGTTGTATTACAGGAAATATTATGAGCTGACAGTTTAAGCCAGAACTGTTCTCTTGGATCATTATTTAGTTCTGTGGTTATGATGCTAAGCTAAGTGCCAGTGCCAGCTACCCCCCAACCCGACGTTAATTTCCAGTTTTAATCATGCATCTCTTGCCCTCCCCAGGGGCTGCTAAAGGAGCTGGAGCGGCAGGAGGGGGAATTGCGCAGCGTGACGGAGTGTAGCGCCGCCCTGCAGTCGCTGGTGGAAGGCAGTGAGACGGAGCTGGAGGAGGGGCTGTGCCTGCTGAACGCCAGCTGGGCGCGGGTTCGCACCCTGGCAGAGGACTGGCTGAGCAGCGTGCTGGTGGGTTTGATGCCTGCCTTGCTGGAGCCTTTGAACGGTTATGAAATGTTGGTCCTGGGTGAGGAGATCAGGCTGCATGGTTGATCAGAGATGGGCAGAGGCCACCGGGAACGTGGATTCAGATCCACGGAAATACAGTCAGAGGCTGCAAGAGTTTGAAGTATTATGTTAAATCCCAGGCTTTAATTAGAACTAAAATAGTTCATTTAATTCCCCCAAAATGAAACATTTGCATTTTATTAATAATAAATAAATGCGTGCGGTGGTGCGGAGGCTTGGTAAAACATGTTTTTTTTTTGGGTACTTCTGTTGAGATAGACACTGTAGCCAGAAGGATCAGTTTTAGACTGAGAAACTTGACTATACCCTGAGTAACCAGAAACTAAAGTCTGACATCCGAGACGCCCTGCATGGAAATCTGGGTGCGTTAGTGTGTCACCCGGAGCGACATAATGCTGTTTAATTAGCATTCAAAATGTGAGTTTTGTATTTTTCAGCATATTTAAATGTGCATTTTTAAAACTGTAATTTTTAAGTCTAAATGAACCACTGTGCCGGTGAGTGCAATTATGCTGCAGTAGGTATGTTCACGTTAAAGCCTTGCGGCAAGGTGATTTTAACAAGCTTTGTTTTAATATGAAAAGCGGAACATTTCAGCCAAATGTGTTATTTTTAAGTCATTTCCTGTCAGACTCTGGTGCTAAATGCTGAGCTGCTTTAGCGCATAAAATTTAAAAGCAGCAGAAATGCTGTTCTGAGCGTTCAGAGCGAAATGTTTCCAATTAGCCTTTTTGCAGGCGTGCTGAGAGCATGAATTTGTTGCTTAAGGCAACGAGATATTTAACACAGCCCATTGGTAATCCAACGTTTATATGTAAAAAAAAAAAAATGCATTACAATGAACATGGCGTCAGATTTCTGTCGTGAGGTGACTGTGGGCTGTTGGCAGACAGTCTAGGATCTTTGCAGTGCATAGCTTTGTACTGACAGTGACTGTTAACTAGGTTTGGGTGGTATTACGGTAACTATACCAGAATAGCTTTATTTTTGAAAATACCGTTAAAATGTCATACTGTGGTACAATGTCTTGACGGCCTACTTTGAACCTTAAAGCTGGCTGTATGCTTCAGATACGAGTTACAGAATCGGTGCCGTCTTAGCGATGTGTTTCTTGAGCTTTGTATGTGTCTGCTGCATTGAAAACATTCTGAGCCTTTTAGTAGTTTTTTTTTTTTTGGATCCATAAGGAGTTTTAGAAGGATAGACCTAGAGAGCGAAAATATAGCAGAGTTGGGTACTTCAGAAGGGTGCACTGCAAGTCACACTTCAAAAATATTAGTGTGGAAACGGTTAAAAAAAAAAACAAAACTCTCCTGATTTTTGGGTGAATGGGATATTTTTTTGCATCCCATTTTGATACGTTTAACACTCAAAGCTGGATGAAGACGACAGTTTTGTGGGATGTTTTATGTGAATGTGGGAGGGGAACTGTGAATCCTTAATTGAAGAAAAAATGGAGGTTAGATGTAGTCCCCCCCCCCCCCCCCGGCCCCCACAGCAGTTTCCTGGGGAATTGTATTGCTCCATCGAGGAGTTGACCTTCATGAGCAAGGGTTGTGTTTTGACAGCTGTGCTGTCAGCAAACTGTAAGCTAAAGGAGAGTATGAATCTGACTTTTGGGCCCAGTGCCAGTCACTTACACTGTGGTGGTGTTACAGAGCCACAGAAATGAAATGGAGATCTTTGACGAGAACCTGGCCCACATCAGCACCTGGCTGTACCAGACTGAGATCATCCTGGATGAGACTGAGAAGCTCGCACCCTCTGAGAAGCAAGAGGTTGTTAAGGTGAGGAGGTGGAGGACACATCTTTGCTTGTTTGTGGGGGTGGGGGTGGGAGTGATCTGAAGCAGATAGGTGTGATCCCTGTGCTCCCCCACCCCCGCGATACCCAGAACTTGCTGGTGGAGCTGGAGGACATCAGCCTGAGGGTGGACAGTGTGAGGGACCAGGCCGTCATCCTCATGAGTGGCCGCGGACCGGCCTGCAGAGAGGTGGTAGAGCCCAAGCTGGCCGAGCTCAACCGTAACTTCGACAAGGTCTCCCAGCACATCAAGGCTGCCGAGGTGGGTGTTGAGGCGGGGAGGGGTGCTCCAATGATCTAGCAATAAAAGAAGGGGTCCGGTGACGCCGCCTCTGTGGGCGCAGGGATCCAGTGTCGTTTGATTCACCTCAGTAGGACGACCATCGTGAAGATTTCTGGGGTTTCATAGTATAATTTTGTGTGGAAAATGACCCATATTTTCATTACTTGTTCATTATTCAGAACCCAGGAGCAGCATCTTGCCTCGTCGGATTAGCTCCTTAACCACAGTGCCACCTTCTGACTTGTCTCTCGCCTGCAGATGTCTACGACCTTGGAGCCCGTGGCCCAGGTGAATCAGCAGCCTCAGAAGGTTCCGGCACCAGGGGCTATAACTGCCAGGCAGCTGCAGGACTTTGAGGAAGAGCTGACGGGCAGCCTGGATGCACTCGATCCCCAGGGCGAGTACGTGCAATTGCTGGCCCAGGATGACGAGAAGGTGAGGGCTTCTGGGAGGCTTGGGGGGGGGCGGTCTTATTCTCAGATGTGGTTCTTGCAGGCTGTGGCGTGTTGTTCTTTAATAATTTAAATATTATTATTTTTAAGCAGGCTTTTAAACAACCACAAAACTTAATCCTGAACAGGAGCATTAAAAATTTAACAAGTGTCAGGGATTAAATACTCATAAACTGACAAAATCTGGTTTGGTTTACCTCCGCGGTGCTCCAGCTGCATAGCGTCCAGCTCCAGAGGAGTGTGGTAAGAAATACAAATGCAACAGATTTGCGGTCAGGTCGCCGAGAGGGACACACCCTCCCGAGTAACGGAGAAATCCACTTTTCCAGGAGAGACGGTAATGGCTTCTGATGGAAGTGCCTGCTAAGCAGCTGAGATGCTTCACTTTATCCGGCCTTGATATTCAAACTAAAGTGCACGGCTGTAACTTGTGGGTGAAATCGCATTATGCAGCAGGCAGCGTGGGTAGTATTCACATTAATCATCATGCATCATTAAGCTTTTAATATTGAAAATGACACTGTGTATGCATTAATGTGCACGGTTAGAACACACAGTTATCTAAAAAAACAGTTGGAATTTGCAAAACTGTTGAAATGTTCAGTGGAGGATGAGGCTCCTGTCATATTTGATCAAGAGCAACGATTTATTATTTACCAGATGCTCTTATCCGAAGAATGCAGTTTCTGAAGCAATTGGCGCTCAAGGGCCCAGCGGTCAAATCACTCCAGCCTTGGGATTTGAACCAGCGCCCTTCTGATCATAGGCACAGCATGCAAACTTGCTGATCTGCACGCCGCCTGCGAATAGCGGTTGTCTTTGTATTTGACACTTGAGAACTAAGCTGGCGTTAGTCTCCGGGACGTGTGATTCGACTGCATTCTTACCTCCTAGCCGTTTCTTAAAATTCAGCTCTTGACTTTGACCTCTGTCGGTTGCCTCAGAAGCTGAATGGAGAGGCCAGTGCAGGACTCGGCTTAAGCCTTAGTGACACTCATGCTCCATGGCTAGAAGTGTTAGACTTCAGTGTTTCCAAGGCTGCTTCTGTGTAGGGCCTTGAAATGACAGGGAGGAGTGGATCTCTGTAATGCAAGCAGCCAGCTCTCGGTACCTTCAGAATGATTCCCTACCCTCCACAGATGGATGAGGAGAAAGTACGGGTGGAGGAGGTGCTGCGGAGCGGTGAGCTGATCCTCCTGCAGATGACCGGGGACGGCAAGGACGAGCTGCGCAGACGGCTGCTCCGGCTGCAGACGCGCTACACCGGCCTGCAGGTGAGTCACTGATAGTCAAAGGAGCTCTGGAATGTTCTGGTACTTGTTCCCCATGGAGATCAGACCATGTGGTAGGGAGTCCCAGTTTTTCTTTTGATGGTTCCCAGTTTAAAAAGGCTTGAAGTCTTTAGAGTCCTTACATAGATGTTCTGCGTACTTTGATCTTCCAGGAGCTGCGTGCAGTGAGAGAGCGCCAGGCTGAACCGGTGTCACAGCAGGTGACCCTCAGCTGGGTGGAGCGCCCCCTGGAGGCTCCTCCGAGGCGGAGGGCCGAGGACACAGTGGACAGCGAACTGCAGAGGGCCCCCTCCCTCCTGCCCTCCGACTACCTTCTGGACATCAACAAGGCTCTGCTGGCTATGGCTGACATCGAGTTGTTGCTCAATTCCTCGGAGCTGAGTAGCGGGCTTTACGAGGACTTCTCCTCCCAGGAGGACGCGCTCAAGGTTGGCCTACATACTTTTTTTTTTTTCTTTTTTTCCTTTTTTTTACCTGAGTAGTAAGATGGTGTAGTTGTCTTAGCCTCTGTGCTGTGAGTATGAGGACATCTTAACTACGGACAGTGACCTGGTTTCTCGTCTGCGAGGCAGAAGATGGGTTTGGTTCCTGTGGTGGGGCAGTGACAGAAGATTGGCCAGCTTGGGTCCCCTTGGGTCCTTTTCATAGCTGGGTCGGAAATCCAAGATGGCCACCAAGAGTATGATGTGTGATGAGTACTGTAGAGCGAGAAGACACTGGTACTAATGGCGCAGTCGTTAGAGTCTCGACACTTCCCCGATTGGAGCGAGCTTCTCGTGGTGGGGATGGCACCTCTGCCTCAGCGATGCCTTTCTCAAGAACTCTCCTCCACCTTTCCGCACCATCTGCGGCCTGTAAATGGGCTGAGGGATCCAAGCCAGCCCAGGCGCCTCCCTAGGACATTTGGGCGTAGACGACAGGGTGACGTCAAAGAACGGCAAGCATGTGACCTATGGCTGCGTGTACGCTGTAGCGGGGCAGTACCAGGCATGCTGTGTCGCTTACACACTCTGCTTTGTGTCTCCTACAACAACTTTCAGAGTATTTTCGCCGCTGAATTGTAGTTGATCCCTGCAGGTCAATTTTCGGTCCGACAAATGCCCCCGGTAGCCAGACACTGTACGTTAGCAGTTTGGTGAACTTTTAATGAGGAGCTGGGGGGGGGGGGGGGGGGTGGCTCTGGGGGATCTAGCGTTTTGGGAAATTAAAGGGCTGCACTGTGTTGCCGAGGAGGTCACAGAGTGTGAAGGACAGCCTGGAGAAGCTGGAGGAGCAGGTGATGACGCTGCACGAGCGACACCCTGACGCCGTCCAGGAGGCATCCCGTGCTGATGTGCTGCACATCGGGGATGCTCTGTCCCAGCTGAACGCTGAGTGGGACCGCGTCAACCGGATGTACGAGGACCGCAAAGGGTGAGGCAATATAAGTGGGGTCATAATTTATGCAGAGATGTCTACCTTATGAATAGTCAAAGATGTTTTGTATCATGAGTGACAGTGGAAGGTGTACTCTAGGGGCCAATCAGCTGGGCCCTGTGGCCCCACCCCTTTGTACACCTCTGTGTCTTGCACAGGTTTATTAGGAGGATGGCCCATATTTTACAGATCGACTTCTCCCCTGGTGGGAGGTATTGACTGCTAGAGGAGCAGTAAAATTTGTCCTGCTGTTTTTGCCGTCATAAGTGTCCCAGCGGTGCAGCCCTGATATTGCTGAAAGTTGACCGAGTAGGTAAACGCTTTTTCAAGCATCCATTAATGACTCTGGGGCTGGTGTTCGCATCCTGAGCTGTGAACGCTGTTCCCCAAACTCCTCAGCAATGCCTCAGGTCTCTGAGCATCTGGGTCCTCAAGAAGACCAGAGATCATCTCTGACCGCGAGTTTAACAAACGGCACGCCTGAACAGCTAGGCCTCAAGACTCTGGTCTTACTGAGATCGATGACTTTTCAGGCTCACCAGAATTCGTCTGCCTGCTGAGTCTTGGATTAAGTTAAAATGTTCTATAAAAAAACCCTTTCAGTCAAGTTAGTGCCAATGTGATAATGTGTTGGTAGAAAGTACGTGCTCTTGTGCAGGAGAATCATTCCGGATTAGAAATTTATTGCCTATTTTTAATATGCTTGAAAAGTGTGGCGAGGTCTTATAAAGAAATTAGTAATCGTAGAAGCATTTGGAATTTTAATCCATCCAGTTGAAAACATGAGGGTTTGTCGGTGACACGGTGGGGGGTATGTGCGCAGGAACTTCGACCGCGCCGTGGAGGAGTGGCACCAATTTCACTGCGACCTCAACGACCTGAGCCAGTGGCTGAGTGAGGCGGAGCGGGCCCTGGCTGACACCCGGGGCCCTGACGGTGCCCTGGACCTGGAGAAGGCCCGGGTGCAGCAGGAGGTGAGGGCGCCCCCTGTCTGCGTCAGGCAGCTTCTGCATGCGGCTAGACCACTTCCCGTGATCCTGTGTTTGTGAGCAGGACCTGGAAGAGGGCCTCCGCAGCCACAAGCCCGTGCTCACTCAGCTGACCCAGACGGGCGGGGCCATCGTGGAGCAGGTCGCAACCCCAGACAGCAGCCTTCTGAAGGAGAAGCTGGAGGGCCTCACCAGGAGGTGGAGCGCCATCCAGAGGGAGGTGCAGGAGCGGCACCACAGGTGAGCCTGATGGCTGGGGTGTGTTTAAGGGCGTCACCCAGTGGTTATGGATTCTCAGGACCGGAAGGCTGAACAAGAAGCTGGTTTTGTCCACATTCTGCTCTGACCACTGTTTCTTGTTATGAAAAGCTGAATAAATCAGGGTGCCAAGTCACTAAACATTGATGATGAGCATAATGATGATTACACCCCATTTTCCATACTGTTCCATACTAGGATTTACTTGTGGCTGCGTCTGTCTAATGGTCTTTACGCTGTGCTTCTGGTCATGGGGACTGAGTCCTCTGCATGCTTTGCCTGAGCATTGCAGAAATGTTCATTTGGGTATTCGTGTCTTATAGATAGAAATTTAAACTTTATTCATGCAAAGCAGGAAGTTCTAGACTTTAAATTATACCTAATAATATTCTACTGTGTTTGTGTGCTTTGACTACATACTGCTGATTTATCAATATAAAAGTATTCCCTTAATCTTGATTTTAAGTAAAATACTATAAATTGACATTCTGCTTAGTTTTCCAGTTTATCCTTAAATAATCCATTAAATAATAATTAATACATTACCTTATTTTGCATTATAAATATTATGATTCTAAAGTATTCTAATCTGACCTACTAGAGAGACACACACAAGGCATTCTATTACATATGTTACTGAATTACCAGGTTGGCTGGAGGGGACCCTTTGCTGGCGGACCTGAGCCAGCGCATGGAGGAGCTGAGGGTGTGGTTGGAGCAGACGGGATACGCCGTCCGCTCTCTGCCACCAGCTGCCAGTGACAAGAACCTGAAAGAACTTAAGGTGAGGAACTCAAACTCTTGTGGGACGATCACCTGCCAAAAACCCTGTTCCCCAGAGAGAAGGCCGATATTCCCTTAAATATCACAAATGGGCCAATGTACATATGACCACGCCCCCTTTATATCCCACAATGCACTTTGCACATTACAGCAGCAGGCAGCACATAACAGCTGGCTAATATAGCTCTCCTAGGACCCAAAGATACGCAGGTGAAATTTTAGAGGGTTCAACAGATTTTCAGCTGGCTATGTTTACTAGCACGCCTAGCATACAGCAGCAATAAAGCGCCTTTCAGATGAGCGAGTGTGGTGGTGCGTTGTCCCCGCAGACCCTGGCGGAGGAGATGGACGCCCGAAACGAGCAGCTGATCTGGCTGAATAAAAATGTGCCGCGCATGCTGGCCAGCCGAGACCTCACTAGCCAGGAGAGGGAGCACCACGTGTCCCGGCTGAGGGCCATCAACATGAACTGGAGCCAAGTATGAATCAACCAAACGCTTTTGTCTGTATCTTTCATTTTAATGCAGGCGAGTCAATGGGGATTGAAGCCTTTCAACAGCACGTAATGTTCGCGGTGCTTTCGGCCTATAGAGTGGTTGAACGTTTTATGGAGTCGTTCCTGAAACATCTGGGTCTTGTCTCGATTTGAAGATCCCGTCTCTCGGTCTAGGTGACAACGGAGCTTCTGGACAAAGTGGGTGAGGTGGAGTCTGAGCTGCAGGGTCACGCCCTCTTCCAGGACAAAATGAACCGCCTCAGCAGCTGGATGCTGGTCACGCAACAGACCCTCAGCCTGAGAGGTCCGGAGGAGAGCCAGGTGAAGCCCTCACTGAAGTGTGTGATGTTGTCATAAGTGTATTTCTGGAAGGTGGGCCTTGGTGTTTACTTATGTCGGTGGGGTTCCCTCAGCTGCTGGAGAGCTCCATGAAGGAGCACAGACGAGACCTGGAAGACCTCCTCTCCAGGTCCATCCAACTCCAGAAGCGACAGCAGTTACTTCCTCAGGAGAAGGTGTTTACGCCTCCCCTGACTTCATCTGTGAAAGACCTGAACATCTAGTGGTGAAATGTAATGCAAAGCATGTTTATATGAAGCGGATGTTTTAATTTTGTGTGTGTTGTGTCCGCAGAGCAAGGTGGAGCAGCTGGCAGCTGATTGGAAGGTGCTGGACATAAGGGTCCGGGAGATGCAGAAGCAGGCAGGTGAGCAACCCCTCTCAGGTAATCCACAGAGCAAGCAGAGAACCACAACTTCAATAAAGAATGCAGATGAACCATCAGCGTATTTTCCAGCTGTTGCACATTGTGCATATACTCGTATTATATACCTTCCAACTCTTGTTAGCCTGCACAGTGCTGGATGACCCAGCTGTGGAGGGGTTGATCTTTGGGTCTGGTTGAACGGCCCATGTGATGCATGTATCCCGGTGGCCTTTGTAAGCCTGACTATGTTTTGGCAGTAGTGGTGATGACCAGTCAGCAACACTTGGCTCCCCAAAGCGCTGAGCGTGTGGCCCCCACCGACCTCAACGAGCGAGCCACCGAACTCGCCAGTTGGCTACTACTCATAGACCAGACACTGAAGTGCAACCTCGCAACCGTGGGAGATGTGGAGGATATCCAGACTATTGCCATGCGTCTCGAGGTATGGCCTGACCCGGCCTAACCCGACTGAAGACCGTCATAGTAGCTTCAACTGACATTGAATAATGACTGTGCCCATGGCATCTAGCACGGGTTGAAAATATAGGTAGAGAAAGTACAAATCCAGACCAAAGTTTTGTTTAACCAACCAGCTGACTATAAAGAGTCTCAGTCACAGAGATTGAAACAAAATCTTGGTCTGGATTTGTGCTTTGTGGACTCTTTCCACCTCTGGTGACCAACGTGGTCCAAGTGGCCCAAACCTGATGCTGACATGGCTCCCTGTAAATATAGGAGGTCTCTCATCTGAGTTTTGAGATGAATTGCATCAACTTCAGCTTCAGGCAGGTTTTTCTTAACCACAAGGGCCTTTCCTGATTTCTTCCATGACTTGACCTGAGTTATGTTGGCCTTTACGGCGTTATTTAGTGTCTTACACAAAGTCGTGTCTGCAGGTGACGAAGGGCGACCTGGAGCAGAGACACCCTCAGCTAGAGGACATCTTCACCCTGGCCCAGAATATCAAGAACAAAACGTCCAACCTGGATATCCGCACATCCATCACAGAGAAATGTTAGTGGATTGGGTGGTTCTGGGAGATACTGCTCATGTCTTTGCTGTGTTTCAGTGATCTGCCCCTTTTGCCTGTACTTTAAGATGAAATACTGGGTATAAAATTTAAAGACAAGTATTGAAAAGTGCAGTTATAGCCAGTTGCTGACCAGGCCTGCCTATTTTCCCAGTGGAGAAAGTGCGCAGCCAATGGGATAGCACACAGCATGGCGTGGAGGCCCGCCTCCAGCAGCTGAATCAAATGATTGGTCATAGCAGCCAATGGGAGGAGCAGAGGAAAGAAGTGGAAGCCTTGATTAGACAGAACGAGGCTCGTCTGCAGAACCTGCTGCAGCCTTCCCGGGAGTCCCTGACCAAACAGCTAAATGACAACAAGGTAAGAGAGGATTGTGGGTAGAGCCTCCCATACCTGGTCTTTGGGAATGCAAGAGGATTAGGCTGCAGTATGTGCGCACTTAGCCACGTGTACGCGCTGCCTCTGACGTCACGCTTTTAGATGCATGTCTGATACCAAATACCAACATACCGATACAAAAAATGCTTTAGAAATGAAAGTACTTAATTTATTTTCATATGCAAACACTTCATGTGTTTTAACACGTTTTCTGGGTTCATTTGCTACTTTCCTGTGTGATTTCCAAGTTCCAGAAACGAAATCACTGAAGCTCTTTGTATGTCAGCTGCTGATCCCCCTTGCTGAGTGTGTTCTTGGTCATGGGTGGGGGCTGTGTTTATCCCATTACCTCCCTGCTTGTAATGTGCTCTGATGAGCCATAAAGTTGCCCCCTTCATGATGGTTCTCTGCTGTCATGTGCACGTAGCCCTTCTACGCTCGAATGCATAGGGGCCACATCAGTGTCATTCGTATTTTCTAAAGAAGGAATAATTATTAACATGCCCCCCTATGCACCTGTAACAGTGTCGTCTTAACGAAATTGAGTTATCCGCATCGTTTGAACCCCTGTGATGTTGATGCAGTATCATTGGCCGCCAGCAGAGGGAACTTAAGCGTCACTTTTATGCCATATAAAGATGATGATGATCCATCAGCATTTTTCCCAGTGTTCCATTTTTAAATATTACTGTAATGGGACCTAAATAGGTTATGAGGTGGTTTCAGAATAACCAAGGGAGGGACGTGGGGGAGCCCATAAGTAGGGCTAAGATGTTGGGTCTCGCAGGCGTTTCTGCAGGACCTGGGTGGCCAGACGGCCATGGTGTCCTTCAGCGAGCTGTCCTGCAGGCTTCTGCGCGATTACTCGGCGGACGACACCCGGAAGGTGAAGGAGATTCTGGATGCTCACAGCAAGGCATGGAACGCAATACTCGGCAGGTACAAGTACCCTGGAGACTGGCTACATGCCTCACTACCCGACATGGGTTTGTGTTCCTGGATTGGAAAATCTGTCTTCTGCCATCAGAGCGCCTTACTCTGGAACTTAGACCTTAATTTTAGTCCTTAACTTAAGCCCTTAAATTTAGTCTTTAACATTAGTTTTCAATGATAAATGACAGGCTGCTTAACAGGAAGACGGTATCCTGCTGCCTGGCTCAGGCAGGAGCTTGCTGGCCTATGTGTGATGGGTCACGGTTCTGAGGTGAATCGGGCTTTTTGCTGACCTCTTACTGGGCTCTGTCTCTATGAGGCTGGTGTCTGGCTCAGCGGGTTAAGCCTCTGTGCCTCTGATTGGAAGCTCGTTGATTTTAAATCCCAGTTTCAGCAGAAAAGCCCTTGAATATGCCTAACTGGGGGACCTTCAGGACCGGGTCAAGAAACACTGGTTTAGACAAGCGTTTTTTTTGTAATTCTGTTTCACTTGATGCTCCCACTAGGGCCAGTGACCAGCAGGTGGCAGTAGAGGGCGAGCTGAAGGACCTGCAGGGCTCCCTCATGGAGCTGGAGAGCTTCCTGAAGTGGCTGCAGGAGGCGGAGACCACGGCCAATGTGCTGGCCGACGCCTCCCAGCGAGAGGACCTTTCACAGGACTCCGCCTCCATCAAAGAGCTGAGAGGCCAGCTTGAGGTTGGTCTCTCTCTATGGGGGCGGGGCAAGTGGCTGCTGCACCCAACGGCTACTGCTGATGGACGGGTTTTAAATTTGCAATGTTTTGGGCAGGAACCCCCAAAATGCATGCTAGCTTGAGGCTCCATTTTTTCGGGGGCTGGGGAATGGGGGGTGGGGCTGGGAGTGGAGCTAGAGATGGAGGTGGGTCTTCCTGTGCTTCAAACAGCTGGATTTGACTCCCGATTCCATGGCTGACCTCATGGTCCCCCTGCTGAGCTGGTGACCAACGCAGATGTCAGCCGGTCTGTTTATTTTTGCTAACGTTTGTCTGCCAAGGATTATTTATGAGAAAATGACGCTTTGTGACAGGTCATTTCAGGAAGTCTGTCTGCGTAGGGGCTGGAAAAACAGTTAATCTCACTTTAGTCATTTAGTCCCCAATGATTCTATACTCTCAATATAGTGCCCATTTCTCTTAAACGGGAACACGCAAAGCTTGCGTGAGTTGATGCTTGAACGCCATGTGCATGTGAGAGATTTGGTATCTAAAATGTATCTCTGTGTATCTCGTCTCCTGTCAGGGTGAGCGGTGACATTCTATATGCTGGTTTTTCTGTATCACCGCTTGCCAACACAAAGAGCCTGCTCCTCAAAACAGCAAATCATGTGGCATAAACTGAGCGTATGCAACACACAGACAGTGTCAAGAGGTTCAGTTCCTGCAGGGCTAAGCATTAAAATAGCTAAGATGCTTGATCTAAGCAGTTTTGAATGCGCTGTGATTTGTTGGAGATGGAATTGGTGCTTAAGGCATATCGAAAACGGTCACCTTTCTGGGATTCTCGCACGTTGTTAAGAGGTCAGAGGTGAACGGTCAGACTCATTAAAGCTGACAGGAAGGGCACAATTGTGGACCGTAGAGCTCATTAGAATCTTGGTGCGTGGAAAGGCATCTTAAATGCTTGACTCGGCCACCCTGAGCAGTTCTGGCAGGTACTGTTCAGAACTAGTTAATTGCACGTAATTAAAGTGACCTTTGAACGTACTTTTGTATGGAGAGTTCATGCATTCCGAGCAACCAGCGTAACATGGGTCGTGTTTTGTTCGGCACTGTTTGAGACGAGTGCGGAGCGGTGTGGTCTGTGTTGATCTACCCCCCCTGGATGTTTTGCTCTTTTGGGAATGGCAGAATGACGACAGGCCCCCGTGTCGCTGACGCCTGCCCGGTGGACCGAGTGCGCTCTCCTCTCTTCTGTCTGATGGGCTGCATTCCCTTTTGGGATTCTGGTGTGTGATTGATTGTCTGTCTGCAGTCTGTGCTGGAGGGGGGTCAGTGACGCACTGGTGGGAGGGGATTCTGCTCATACCCCTGTTTTGATTTATGTGTTGATTTTTTTTTTTTTTTTCGTACTGACCATACTGGAAGCCAGCAGGTGGCCTGAGTCACGGGCCAATCCCGACTCCCGATCCGGCCCCAGACTTCGCCCCCTGCTGGATACTTTGTGCCTCAGAGGGCTCCGTGTCGGTCCAGGTTTGCTTCGACACTCCAATGGCTGCATAAGATCATGGGGCGGTTATATAAGAATCTGCTTAGTGTGTGGGGGTGGGAGGAAGCGATTTTTGTGGCAAGTTGGGTGTCAACACCCATCTGCATGCAACCCCGTTCTGCTCAAAATTGGAGGGGGGGGCAAAACTGGGGAAATTCTTCAAAGTAAGAGTGATAATAAGTTGGCCAGCATCCTGGGATCGGATTATTCGGAACAGGCTGTGTAATGAAACCCCAACGATGTGATGTGGTAAACAGGCGGGCAGGCGGCGTCCGGACCCTGTGGCGGCATTCCCGGCTCGCCCGCTCTGCACAGACACGGAGCGATGCTCCGGGGGGGGGTTTATTATAGGAGGGCATGGCGAGCATCCATCCATCTCCCTCCAGGTCTCTCACTTAAAGTCCTGCTCCTCTTCATCTCTTCCTTCCTTTTTTTTTTTTTTTTTTTTTTTTTTTTCCCTCTCCCATCTTTTTATCATTTTTCTCTTGTTCGCCATGCTCCCTTTCTCTCTCTGTATGATGCTCTTGCTCACTCTTTCTCTCTCTCCTGCTCCATCCTTTTCTAATTTTTCTCTCTTCTGTGTTGTTCTTGCTCTCTCTCCTTCTCTGTTTGGTGTATTCTTTCCCTGTTGTTCGTTCGTTCGTTCGTTCGTTCGCTCTCTCTCTCTCTCTCTCTCTCTCTCTCCTTCTCCCTTTTAAGTCGTGTCAGTCTGAGTAAGCCTGGGAATCGGTGCGGTACAGTGTGTTGGCTCTTTCTCTCTTTCTCTCTCTACTGTGATGCCGGGGGTGGGGTGGGGGGCAGCGGTGTTGTCCCGGAGCTGGAGCCCAGAAAGCTGCCGCCGGGGCGGGGGGACACCGTGATGCGACTCGTTCCCTCTGCCCTGCTACCCAGCGAGCTAAAACCACGTAGTCGCTCGTGTTTCGACCTGCTCCGCTGTCCTGCGGGATGACCTCGCCGGCCTGACGCTGTCTGTCGTGACCTCTGACCTCTGACTGGGCAAAGGAAAGCCAGGCGCTGGGAGGAGCATCGGCAGCTCCTGCGATTGTAGCCGTGCACGTGTGTTTGTGTGTGCGTGCTTGGCCGTGTGTGTGTGAGAGGGCGTGATCGCACGGCCCTGGCAGAGGAGGGGCATGCGTAGAAGCGTGGTTGGAGAGGCGGGCGGGGGGTGGACCATGCACACGCCACGAGGATAAGGCCGACACCCTCCCGTTTACCATGCAAATTCTCCGCAACATCCAAAAGTCGGGCAAACTGTGCATGATGGCCGTGGTGCGGACCTCCCTCCAGAAGGTGGTGGTCTTTTTGCACCGACTGCAGAGGATGGCAGTCTCATCCCCCCGCTACCAGAAGCTGTACAAGGTTAGTGCCCACGTGCAATTGCTCTGCTGCTGGGGGGGTGCAGGGGGGGGGGGTTACGCCAGGTCTAGGTCGCCCCTAATGGGAATCCTAGTGCTTTGTGCCGCTCGCTCTGCTTCTTTGCGTACTTCATATCGAAATGGTTTAATCTCATTTGTAAGTGGTTGACTCCGCTGCTGTAGTGATTTCTATACATGGTTTTATTTTTCCTCTCCTCCTGTCCTCTCCTCTCTCCTCCTCTCCTCCTGTCCTCTCTCCTCCTGTCCTCTCCTCTCCTCCGGTGA
>JAODKE010000041.1:20557145-20568055 GCA_026779605.1 Mormyrus hasselquistii
GTGTCCGTCGGGTGGTTTTCTCCCTTTGTGCTTTTTTGTTCCGTTACTGCTGGTTTTGAAATCTTTTTTTTTTTTTTTTTTTTTCCTCCCCCCTCTCAAAATCATCCCCAGGCTGATGAGAAATCTCCCAGCAGGCACGGCTGTGATTTAACGAACAATCTCCCATCAAGCCTGGCTCTCCTCATCAGGACTGGCATGCTGTCTGCCTGTGGTAGTCCACACACACACACACACACACACACACACACACACACACACACCCACCTTTTGTATTTTCCTGATTGTTTAGCCGCCTTATGAACTCTTATGGGTACCTGTATGACCCTTTTGACCTGTGTGTCTGTCACACAGCTGCTGGTGATTGTCTAGGACAGGGGTGGCCAATCATATCCAGAAAGGGCCACTGTGTATGCAGGTTTTCACTGCACCTCCCTAATTAGATTACTAATTAGAGGACTGATTGGCTGAAGAGTCCTCACACCTGGTTGACCTAAAGCTTATCCCAAAGGTCTGCATTCACACTGGTCCCTTTTGAGGGTAGGATTGCGTCCCTCCCCTCCGGTGTTGGTGGTGAGCGAGAGCGTTTTGATACTTCACTATGTAAAGTCACCTCCCACCTCCACTCTTTTTCAGGGAAGTGACGGGGAATCGAGAGGGGAAGCCAATCTCACTTGCAGAGTGCTTAACACTGCGGGGTTAAAGGCTTAATTAAAAAGCCGCTACCTCGTGCTTTTGGGGCAGGTGGGTACAGGGGGAGCAGGAGATTTGTTCTTGTGGTTATAGTCCTCGCTGAATCGTATGTGTGTTTGTTTATATCTAGAGGGCCCTATAAAAGTACCCATCTGTTTTCTGCTATTAAGTCAGTTTTTTTTTGCCTTGCATAGGGTTTTAAAATACTTTACCAACTGGTCCTAGAACAGTACCTCTGGCTGAAGGGGTAAACAAACAGGGACGATCAAACTTGCATTCTGTTTTCCCCAACTTCAGGATGGTCTTTACTGGTTTGCCATTCCTGTTCTTCACCATGTAAAGTATGCCCGTCCCCTCCCGTCAGTGTGGTAGGCTGTTCCACATCGCCATGGAGACGGAACATTCAGGGGCACGCGGAGATTGATTTTTAATGAAGAACATTGTGTGCTTACCGGTACAGGGGAGCCCAGCTAAGAGTGTGAGGTCATCAGCGTATGAGAGCCAGCCTCATTAGAGCTAATGTTGAGAGATTCTGTCGTCTCATCTGCAGCGTCCATCTGAATGCAGCTGGCGTTTGCGTGTTACTGCTGATTAGCCGGACCGTGTAAATGCACTGCCTGAGTTTCTGTAAACCATGCATGCAGTCATCTTGTATACCGCAGGACAAAAATATAGGCACCCCTGCACTTCAAAATCACCATTGGCCAAAATCAACTCGCTACCCTTGTAAATGTTTCCTAGCTGTACTTTGGATTAAGCCAAAACAAAGTGAAATAATTTAGTAACACTGAAGAATTGGATTCAGTGACTCCCCCCCACCAAACTGTAAGATTGTTGAGCAGTTGTCTGTCCTGAATGTGGACAATCACAAGGTCCTCCCCCAGAGACCTCGGTGTTCCGGTTTTTCCCATGCGTAACATTATTAGGAAGCGTTTGGCTCCTGGCAGCAAAGGCGGCCTCGTTGGATGTGGCCACGAGAGAGAGCCTGTGCAAAGATTGCAGAGACGGATTGTTAGGTTAGAGGCGAGAGCAGCTCAATCATCTGCCACAGAGCCTCACACTGACCTTCAGACACCAGGTACAATAGTGTCAGTTCGCACCATCTGTTGTGATGAAAGAATGTGAAGGAAGAGGGTTATATGTTAGGAGACCAAGGAGACCTAGGAGGACCGCACTACTGAGAGAGTCGCATTAGGAAGACCAACAGCAATTTTTCAGAATACATACTGAAAAGCCTTCTGGGAAAATGTCCTTTGGACAGATGAGACTAAATTATGGCTTTGTTTACGGAGCGAAAATTAAACCTTCAAAGGACTGAGCATCTTCCCTACTGTTGTGGAGCATGATATTTTGGGGTTGCTGTGCTCTGTCTACACGGAGTGCCTTAATTTCACTGCTTGAAACAGAGACCAGAAATTTGGGTCTCCGTCCAAAGTCAAGCTTGACCATGATCCCAGACACTTCAAAAATCACCAGTGATGGTCGAAAGCAAAACGCTTGATTCTTCTGAAGTGGCCATCTTTCGGTCAAGCTCAAAGTCCTATTGAACACTTGTGGAGACGTCTGAAAAGAACTTTTGGGAGACTCTGCACTTCAAATCTAGGAGAACCAGAGCCGTTTGCACATGAAGAATCGGGCAGGCTTGGAGCACAGTGGTGCTGGAACCTCATTCATTGCTATAGGAATCGCCTGATTGCAGTTATGACCAAAGGCTCTGCTTCCCATTACAAGTCTAAGCTGTCAATTTTTTCAATGTGTTTTCTTTCATTTTCTTATCTAAATCAAAGGTTTTGCAATATCTGAGAAATAATGGTGGTGACTGAATACTTTGGTCAGTTTCAGCTTGTTTTAGGGAAAATTGTATGGTATTTGCATGAGTATCACTATTTCGTGGCAGTGACTTCGTCTGATTCTTGGGTGTCTTAGCAGCAGCGGAAGCAGACTATTCTCTGTCAAAGAAAGTGAATTCGTGTGCGCGTGTGTGTGTGCGCGTGTGTGTGTGCACGTGTGTTCATTCTGAGTCTAAGTAGTAGTATTTGTATGTCTGAGTACTACTGGTATGTGTGGGTCTGAGTACTCCTGGTGTTCTGGTCGGTTCTCATCAGCATTTGGGCGGGAAATGTTTTACGTGGGTTTCAGGTCTGTAAAATAAACTTTTGGCTAAATACTTAAACCTCAAAAGTAACCAAAGTTTGAGAACTGGAACTGCTTTATCTGTTGCTAAATGTATTCCCCTCTAATTTGACAGCTGCGGTTGTGCTTTCTGGCTGCTTGGTTGCCCTGCTTTGTCTAGACGCCTATGATGGCCAGTAGGGTGGCGATAGCATCCTCCCAGATCTTACACAAAACCACTCATTATCCTGCAATGATGTCATTTCCGGTGTTTATCGTTGGGTGCTGTGTGAGGCAAACTCATTAAGTGCAGTACTGTTATTAATCATACCCCGTTATCCGGCATAATTCATTAATTCATTTATGCATCTGGGTTGTTGCTTAAAGATGAAGGCAATACTAAGAGTGTCTCCTTTACAACACCCTCCCAGTGGTTATCTAAAAAAGTTTTTTCCTTTCTTTTTAAGCGTACCTGAATTCATCCAGCCCTGTCAATACTTTGGTACGATTCGTTTTTAGGTCGCATTAAACTAGTCACTCTCAGATGAGATGGTTGCAGTGGGGGAGGGGGGTCACTTTAAATCTGGGCTTTTTTTTTGCTAGATCTTGTATTTTGGTCGTCTTTGCTGTAAATTAAATTCCGAACAGCTTGAGATCAGAGCTGATATTTCAGGTGACCCTCACAGGTCTGTCTGTGCTGAAGCTCTTTGAGATCCTGCTCTGTTCTCCTCTTTGAATGCACAGCGGCTGCTTTTCCCTTCGGTACGTTCTCTCCTGCGTGCTCTTGTTTCTCCGGCGGAGCTGAGAGCCCCTCTGGCACAGACCCTCGATTCCCTCGCTGACACGTCGCCTCTCAACACAAAAGCCTTTTTGGCACCGAACATCCAAACATTCGCGCCACCTTCTCTGCTTTCGACCCTCGTGCCAGAGCTCCTGGAAAATCCAGGAGCTGAGCAAATTTCTCAATTTTGATTTCAATTAATAAATTCAATTCATGTTTTTTGGCGTTTCTACCAATAGGTAAATAGATGCAAAAAGTATGTCATAATTGGACAGAGGCCATGTTAAAATATTGATGTTTTATGTTTCTGACTGACATGCGCAGGTATGCCGCATGACACTCTGGCTGCGTGAAATCGATTGACATCGCCGCCTTGCCCTCGATACGGATCGATGAATCGTCAGCATGAGATGCTTATCTCCTGTCACCAGAGACCGTTGTGCTGCAAACCATGAAAAAGGCTGCTTTCGCCGTTCATGTTTTCATTGGCCGCTCCCGGTCGATGGAGATCCCGTCAGGGCTGTGGAGCGCTGTAACAGACCCGCTCAATTTGGGGTGGGGGATTGCAACTGAATGGTTTCAAAATTACAGTGCAAAGAAAACTGCAGATGGGTTTAAAAAATACACTCAAACTGAAATTTTCAGGTAAATACCTGTTCTGTTTGTGGCTAGTGTGTGTGGAAAAGCAGATAGCAACAGATGGAAGCAATTCCGCCGCCCTGTGCTCTTGTAAGCCTTAATTTGTCTTTTGTAGCTTTTCAAAAGAAGAGCGTACAGCTCGGGTTGTGACAGCGTGGTTACTGTAATATTGTGAAGCGATTCAAGATGACAAGGGGGTAAAAACACGTTAAATGGTGGAGTTGCCTTGGATAACCCTGGCGAGGCTGGTGGAAAGACTGTCAGTCTCGTCGAGATGAGAGGATTACGGCTTTCATCCGTGCAGAGTCAAAATGAGCTGCCTCCCCCAGAGGAGAGGAGGTAGTTCAGCCTCCCTGTTTTTATCAAGTTGTCGAAGGGGCAGTTTGGGTGCACAAAGGCGTGTCAGGCTGTGTTTCGAACGGATTCAAATGTTAAAGTGCTGTGAATCTGCTGGGTGTAAATTAACTTTATGCATGTTTTATATTTTTACAAGGTATCTGCATTGCGTTCCCCAATCGACACATGGCTGTTTGCTCAAGTTTGATATTTTTTTAATACTTGCGCTGCGAGTATAGTCATACTTTATTATATGATTAAATTCTGAGATTCTTGAGACTTTGCATTTAAATGATGCAAAGTTTGCCACCACAATAACCATATGATTATATTGGTTAAGACAAAAATCTTAATTTTCAAAACTTGAACTAACGGTTTAAGTTTAGTTCGTAAGTCTTCACCCATGAGCCAAACTCAGTTTAGCTGTTAAATTGTTGACCTTGCCCTAAACTGGGTTTTCTTGATTTAATTTGAGAATCGCTCTACCAGACATAGCTTTGGATGTTGTGAATTTAATAGCCTTAGTTTTACTTATTACTGTATAGAATATTCCCGCAGCCATCAGGTTGTGGAGCTGAAGACGGCTATATCCTTTTGTCCTTTCCTTCAGCAGAGGTTCCCCGGTTGGCTGTAAAACGGCGAAGTGTAAAATTTAACATTACATAAGGTGTATCTGGAAGGCAGCCTGTGCTAAAGAGAGCTGATCATTCAGCGTGAAGGAAAGAGCGGAGGTGGATCCGTAAAGCGAAACGCCCCCACACTTTTCAGCCGAGGGGTCTGCGTACGTCTCTCAGCAGTGTAGCAGTGTAGTAAAGGGCAGAACTTCAGGCAATTTCCCGTTTTTATTAATATTAATCATTTATGCAAATGTTTGTGCCCCCTTGTCGTGTTGATTTCCAATTACCTGATAAGATTAATGAATGCTTTTCATTTATTTATTAAGTTTAATTTGCTCGCTTATTTAAATGTCATCTTGAATGACGTTCTGGTTGAGGAGTCAGAACACACGAGTGCCTGTTGAATATCTATAAAAAGAGAGAGAGATGGATAATTGCCCTGTTGGCTAGCTATTGCCCGATCATCCTCTTTGTGGGGGGGCTTCAGGCTGCGTTCTCAGTGTCCGGGTTGTAATTGGTACACTGGGGAGGTGGGCAGCGCTGTAACCCTCGTAATTATGGATGTCGCTAATGAGACGTGTGCTTGTTTTGCCTTGGCATTTATGGTGCCACTACAGCGCCTTTGCCAGTGCCTCGTGTTGTACTAAGCGCATACGATTCTTCCGCAGCCTATGCATCTTGTTCTTTTGGTAAGATTTTCGAAGTATATCATGTCCTGACAATATGAGGTGTGCCTTCCCCGTTGATGTGATATTCTCTCTCTCTCTCTCTCTCTCTCTCTCTTTCTGTCTTCCTCTGGCCCCCTGCTCCCCCCCTACCACCAGCCGTGGCTTAATCGCGACGGGAAGGACGTGATTATAGCAGGTCTTCAATCAGCCTGACAGCTAAGCGCCTGCATCCCGTAGCCAGAGGGTCACTGGGTCTGATTCGTGGAAGGTTTCCACCCCCCAAGGTCCCGCCATGGTGCTCTCAGAGCTGGGTGTTTAAAAATAAACTTGGAAGGTGTGAATGAGTCCCTTCAGTGCTGTCACAATAAGGATGTTCCAGGATTTCCCCCCGCGGCGGCTTCCTCAAGCCTTAAAGCTGCAGAGTGCCTTGTGTCTGCATTGAAGGACAGGCTATGTCACAGGGGGTTAGGGTGCTGTGCCTGTGATCGGAAAGGTTGCAGGTTCTAAACCCACAATCGGCAGACTGGGTTCAGTAGTTCAGTCCCACATTCACAGTGGCGTCTCTTCAGCAGCTGCAGTCCTCCAGTTTCATTCCCATCCTTACCTGATGATCGGCTGGTCAGGAGCGATACGCCTGTTACCAAATCCCACTTTCGTTTCGTTGATTTTGGGATGCGCTCTTGTCTGAATGTCATTTCCAGTTCTGGAGATCAGAGTGGTGGATCGTCGGCGTGCTGTGGGCTCTCTACTTTCTGCATCAGTGTCTGAGCTGCTTGCAGAAAGAGAGGTTCAGCATCTGATCTGGCACCCCATTTTATTAACAAAAGACCCAAAACCGTTCAGAATAAAGCCCTTTTGTTTAATGATTTGTTCCTGTAGTTTGGTGTTTCTGTGGAATTATTAGGTCTATTCGATTCAGCCTCTGGAATGCCCTCGGTGTACTGTAATTGTGCTGCTGTAAGTCGATCCGCTGCTGTTTTGCATCACCACCCTGGTGTTTGTCATGTGACATTCTCCATTGATGCTGGAGTGAATTTGAGGGGGACAGACGATTTGCAGCGTAAAGATTAACAGAGATTGCATTTCTGTTTTGAGGAATTACATTTCCAAGCCCTTTTGCTGTAAGATAAAATCCCAGCTCGGCGTGGCAGTGTGACGCCCGGTTTGGTCGGTTGGGGGGGTGGTGGTGGGGTGGGGGGGAGTGGGACAGGCCGCCTGGGATGTTTTCTCTGTGCGGTTAAGCTCCTGATTTTAATTCTGTCTGAGCTTTCCCTTACGCTACTGGAGCCTCCAGTCAGCTTGACATTTCCCAGTTTGTTCGCTGTCCCTTATCCCTTGAACGTTTGGTCAACCTTGGAGTCCTGTGTTGGTGCCGTTTTGGCTGAATTTGACAAGGCCTGGATTAATAATGAATGACTTTTTTTTCCAATTAACATTGTTCACTTTCAGTAAAACACATTTTGATTTGAAAAATTCCCAATACTATAACTCCTTGGTGAAGGTAGGCGGCGCTTCTCTTTGTATTTGAGGGCTGGTCCTCTGGAAGACTCTGCTGTTGGACCTTTCATGTTCAGTGTTATAAATGAGCAAACCTTGTAATACCAGTGGATACGAGTGGATTCTTTTGAAGCTCGTTATGTGACCACAGGTTCATTGAACTGCATCGTGTAAGATGGCTGCCCTTCCGTTTGGGCACTTTTTAGCCTGCATTCACCTGGCAGGGAAGTGACTGTCTTTAAGACGACTGAAGTGTAACACCCTTCCTTTGAATCAGTCATTCTCAATCCTCTTTCTGGTGCTTCTCTCTCTTGCCAGAATGCTGTCATTCCAGCCTTACCTTTATCACGCTTATAGGGTCCTTAAAAGGCTTGTAATGAATGTGGCAGGTTGAAAGCACTATGGGATGGATTGAAACATTCTGGTAGGTGGGTAGTTACAGGATTGAGAACTACTGCTTTAAATGCAAACCCTCCCCCTTCTGTTGTCATAGCCATAGGGTTATGGGTTCGAATCCCAGGGCTGCCAGTTTGATGCCGCCGTTGGGTTCTTGAACGAGGGCTTTTAACCCCAGATTGTTCCAGGGGTACTTGATGCTGGCTGACCCTGTGCTGTTACCCTCCCAAACTTACTCTCACCTGTGTGTCTGTCTGTCTCTCTGGGGGAGCAGGATGTGTGATGTGTTAGGCGAAACGATAATTTCCCCACAGGAATGACTGAAGTACTGCTATTGTGCTCTCTGCTCTTTCGTGGTCAGACTGGGCTCCATCTCTCTCTGTCATCGCAGTATACCGGAATCAGACACTCGCACATTTCCTTATCTACACTCAATCCAGAAGATGTCTGCTGTTTTTTTTTTTTTTTTTTTCTCTCTTATGTATACCATTATACCCTTCCCGTCAGATTTTTCTCTCTTCCTCATCAATTAAGATCGCTCATCGATCGTAAATACCGTTAAGCGCCAGGCTGGCCGCATTTCCCCTGTCCCTGATGACTGGGCCTTAATGCCATCAATCACCGTTGACAAAATACTCGCGTCTTCCAAATGCAATAATGTGAAAACCCGAGGGGTGGCGGTGCTGAGGGTGGGGGCCCAAGGCAAATGTATTTATATAACACCCTTCATACGCTTGGGCACTTCAGAGTCTTGCTTTACCTAAGGTTAATGTATATGTTAAAAGAATTAAAATTCACATAAAATGACATTTTAGCACACTAAAATACATTTAAGGTCAGTTGCATGCTTTAGATATTAAAGATAAAAATAAAATTGAACAAAGTGAAAGTGAACAAACAAGTAAACAAACAAATAGCTGAATTTGACACTGCTTAGTGCTTCATTTTCCCGTGTTTAGGGTCTTGTAAGTATTCCTCTGCTCTGGACGTGTCTAGATGTGTTTTAATTTTTATTTTTGAGTGAGCAGTTTAATGTAGGAACTATTTTCTTCTGCCGACCGTATCACTGCGCGGAAGATATTTCCTGGGTGCTTGAATCTCCTGATATGTGTGTGTGGAGTTCAGTAGAAGAAAATAGTTTCTACCTTAAACTGCTCACTTCAAAGTTTGTAGATTATCTTCAATAACCGGGTCATAATTTCTGATGAGTCATTGCTGTTGGATTTTTTTTAAATGTATTTTTCTTGCGCTTCAATCACCTCAGAAAGAATGCCATTCACTCCCATTATATTTGAAAACTAGGCAACTTCCAGCAGAGCAGATGGATAGATAGCAATGATGCCCCTCAAAAACACACACACACACACACATAATATAATGTGCGTGTATGTATATATATATTTCCCCCCCCCCCCCCAGTTTTGGGGTGAACTGCCCCTTTAAAGATGATCATCTCAGTCTGCAGTTTATCCTGCCAGGTACCTTTTTACAAAAGATTAACTGTGAGTTCTACTCATTTTAGACAAGCACCCTTACAGTTGTCATTCTGTACGTTGAAGTACAAATGCATCAGCACCTGTGCTGGCAGCTGTAGGAGCAAATCTGGTTCCTGAGTGACTACATTCCATTGACCCTGTTTGAAATCCATCCAGCAGGGGGCGAACCAGTGCCCCCTTCAGGACGGTGGTGGGGGAAGCAGAGAGCACTTTTTTCCCAGGGTTGTGGTTAAGAGGACTCAGTGTTTTGAGATCACAAACAAACTAGTGCAGTGTGTTTTAGATGCACTGTGAGCTCGCTTGATAAACATGGGAAGTGTATAACCAGTTTTCAGTCCCCCCAGCCCCCAGCCCCCCACCTTATGAGCAGCTCTAATTAGTCTTTGATGTCTGAATGCGGCTGACTGCTTCAGCTGGCTGAGTTTCAGTCTGGCAATCTAGCGGCCAGCTCCTACCAGGCCCTGTCCTCATGACCTTTGGCGGTTTACTGGGAAACGGCATTCCATTGGGTCGCTTTGCTGCGATCGCCGGCCGACCGCCGAGGCCTGGAGAGGTGAACTGAAGATTGAAAAGCAATTTTATTCGGCGTGACACTGTCTGACAATATAATTCATGCAAATGAGGGGCATAAAAATGGATTCTGACAGTCACCTTCTGGGTGCGTAAATTACGGCCACCGCGTGCATTTTGAAAATCGTTTTGAGTCTTTATTGAATTTTTTTTTTTTTGCGTTACTGGGCCTGGGCGCTACCTGGTTAGTTTGGTTGCCTGTCACGTTAGACCCCTTTCAAACGGCAGACAAATTGTCTCCCGAATCGAGCTTTTATCTGAATGAGATCGCGTTCAATTCCCCTGTGTCTCCTGTCGTTTAGATCGCGTCCGACAGGCACCTCTGCTCAGATGTGGGGTGTTTTGGTTTGTTTCGCGCTTTTACACCGAGACATCTGCCTCTCTCACTCTCCTCCACCCACCCCTGCGCCTCCTTGTCACCCATGTGACACCCGCCCAGCGGAATCTGGCGTTTTTTTTTTTTTTTCCTTTTTTCCCTTTTCTACTGCTGGTGTCTAATGGCCGTGAGTGTTTTGCTGGGAGAGATCGATAAGGGACATGGCTATATCGGTGGGTCATGCACTTTGCTGTTTGTTTTTTTTCCTTCCATAACTTTATCTTTATTACCCCACTGGTATTGAGCTGGGGGGGGTGGGCCGGCTTGTGTTGCTTCCGACACCTTTTTCCCCAAGATTAGGACCATCGACCATCAGGATCACCAGTGAGACTCCAGCGCCCACCTCCCCGCAACCTGCTTCTCACGTGGTCTCAACAACCGTCACTGCAGCGCAACGAGGTCACTGCCTCGAAACGGCCTCATCCCGAGCTGCCCTCCCGCCGGGCTAGAGTCCTGGCTAATTAGGGGGCTCCCTCTATGTAGGACCGCGGCTTGTTTGGGATGAAAACGCTGTGCTGCTTTGTCCTGCTTTCTAGCCTGCACCAAAATATCTCATTGTTCCGTGACATTATTTGTCTTTCTTCCGACCTGGTTGTTAGTGTAACGAGGTGGGGGGGGGGGGGCGGGGCACGCCTTATGGGTTGTTAAAAGGGGGGAGTTTGTGGTTGGGGGGGGGGGGGGAAGACGCCGCAGAGGTGGGCCAAGAGTTTAATCTCCAGGGGCTGGGAATTT
>JAODKE010000041.1:20605607-20617354 GCA_026779605.1 Mormyrus hasselquistii
CGGCGCGAGAGTGGGTTGCTGCTGTGATGGAGGGGGGGTGGGGGGGGTAGGGGGGGGTGATGAGGGGGTTTATGGGAGCAGATGTCATCCTGCTGAAATGTAATTGATTTAATAGCCTGGCTAAGCTCACATTCACGTTTAAACGCTCTCGTTGGGGCTGCCAAGACAGATTAATGGTGGACGGCCTCCCCCTGCTTTGCAGGTGATGTAATTACCCCATGTGGGAAAGCAGACCTGAGATATGAATAAAAAGTAGACTCTGAGAGGGGGGCGGGAGGCTGGTTTGCCTGCTTAGCTTTGCGTTGCCCTGCGCGGCTACCGGCTGGGCCGCGAGGTTTCGGATAGATGTCACTGTCCTCGTCCGCTGGGCTGGAGATGGGAAAAGCGCAGCACCAGCCTTGGAATGGCAGTGATGCCTAGCAGCGGTTATCAGGTCTCTGCCCCCTCTCCCCACCAAAGCGCACCCCCACCCCGTCTCCAGGGGAACAGCGTCCGGCTGAGAGCTTGTCGCAAGCTGATGGGCTTAAACCTTCACCCACGCTGTAATGAAAGCCCCTTGGGGCCTCTTTGGTCCTTGAATGTGGGCCACTTACTCGCACAGAGTGCTAGGCCACTTCAGCAAAGAGGAAAGGTTTTAAAATGTCATTACTGTGGAGAGCATTGGCCTTAAGCTCCCCAGTACCTGCTGCAGCATGGGATGCTCAGTGGCGCCCCCTTCATTCCGCTACTCCTCATACTGCGCTTATACTGGCCTACCCTGGGGGGGGTTCTTCAGTATTATGAGGGTCCTCGTTTTCATATTCAGAAGCTCTCCCTGCATGTGGTAGATGCAGGTGCCCTGGAGGGCAGGGAGAGTCCATTAGCTGTTTTGGCTCAACACTCCGGTTTAGTAGCCGAATAATTGGTCTTTTATTTGTGGTGTGTGGGATGTTTTTCCATTTGAATTAGTAGTTGAGTCCCCAGAATAGTTAATATTTCATTAAACGAAATGCCACGGAAGGTCTGCATGGTGCTTTTTGGTTGGCAGTTTGTCCGGTTTGGTGAATTTCTGCTCAAACCTCTGGTGAGCGATGCTGATGCCCCTCCTCTGGCTCCGCCCCCGCAGGGATGACGAGCACGCCCTGATCCTGCAGTACTGCCAGACGCTGGGTGGCGAGTCACCGCTCAGCCAGCCGCAGAGCCCTGCCCAGATCCTGCAGGCGGTGGAGAGGGAGGAGCGCGGGGAGCTGGAGCGCGTCATAGCCCGACTAGAGGAGGAGCAGAGGTACGTACTCCTCACATGCTGTCAGCCAGTAGTAACACTCCCACGCATGCTTTCTCAGTACTTATCCAATCACCAATGCTTTCAACAACAATGACCCTCCAGCATGCTATCCATTTCTAAGGCCATTTCCACGCCCTTCTCCCTGCCCATTAACAGCACTTCCATTCCAACCAGTACCCATAAACATTACCTCATCTGTCTCATCAAAGCACAGACCACACCTACATATTCTCTGTCATTGAATGCCACGCCCAGCTGTCGCACACCAGCGCTGACCATTTTGGACAGTTAGTTAATCATACCCCATGGCCAGCAGTGCAGGCCTCACAAGCAGAAACGCGGCCTTTCAGTATCGCTAAGAGGCAGCAGATCAGCCTGTGTTCTGAAGGTCAGTGCTGTGTTAGCGCAAGACGTTGTGGCGACTCACCGCAGATGGGCAAAATGATTTACGGACTCCGCGAAGCAGTTTGATGACATGGCCATAAAGCAGGGGCCACGTGGAGCGAGCCTGCAGAGCTAGATTACGCTGGGGAGGGGGCACGAGCACTGGGGGGACTGGTGCCCACTTACATGAGAGTGATAAAACACACAGAGACTGCAAATTCTCTACAGAAAGAAGGATAGTGGCCTAGTCGCTCAGAGAGCAGCCACTGAGGAGACGTAACATCATCGGTATGATCTGTGCACTCCAGCCTGTCCGGTGTCCAGAGAAACACTGTTCTGTCATGTACTTGATGTCACAAAGCGTAGCTGTACTGTCACTGAAGTGGGTCACTTTTGACACCCTAGAAGTTGAGAGGAGCAGGCTCTCTGTCACCGAGAGAGACACCCAGCAGGCTTCCTACCCCTTTCATCTTGGAGTCTTCCCTAAGCATGAGAAGCAGCTTGACACCTGTGACAGGATCCAATCAGGGTGCTCACCCTGTTTGCACTCTTTCTCTCTCTCTGCGTGTTTGCTGCAGGGCCCTGAAGCTGGAGTATGAGCTGCTGAGAGAACAGCACAGTCAGAGGGCGCTCTCTGGACCGTGGGAGCCCAGGGCAGGGGCCCTCGGTGGCCCCGAGGAGGCTGAGCTGCTGGCTGAGGCCAAGTTGCTGCGACAACACAAAGGCAGGCTGGAAGGGCGCATGCAGATCCTGGAGGAGCACAATAAGCAGCTGGAGTCACAGCTGCATCGCCTACGGCAGCTGCTGCACCAGGTTGCTGTCCTTCTCTGTCTGTCTCTCTCCTTGTGCCCCTCTCCTGACCCGTGCCTCTGTCCATGCCAGTCCCTCAGTCTGTGTCTCTGTACCCATCCCTCAGTCTGTGTCTCTGTACCCATCCCTCAGTCTGTGTCTCTGTACCCATCCCTCAGTCTGTTTGCCTGTCTGTGCTTGTTCTGCGTGTCTCTCTGCCCCAGTCTGAACCTCTATCTGTGCCCCTCTCATGACCTGTCCCTCTGTCTCTGTCTGTCTGTCCCTCAATCTGTCTGTCTCTCAGTCCCAATGCTAGACCTCCATCTCTCTCTCCCTCTCCCCGTCCCTTACTCTGTGCCCATATTTCTGTCCCATCCCTTGCTCTGTCTCTCTCTACCACTTCCTTACAACAAGGCTGGTTGTGCACTTTTTTTGAGCCCTCCCCATATTGTTCCTGAGTCAGTGCCTCGTGGTCTGGTGGTGCGTACTCTGTGAGCACCGTCTGTCACCTTGCCATTCCCGGCCGTGTCCGCCCCACTCCCGGATGGCAGCTGTAAATCCTACCACCCTCATTCACAGGCACATTCTCAGGGTTGGCGAGTGTGCCATACCTCCTCTCCATCCCTCTTCATTAGTGGTTGTCATGCAGATGGGCGACGCGTGCGTCCCTGCATTGATTTTTATGAAACAGGAGGACAGTAAAACGCTCTATTGACTTCCTGTCTAATCAAATGTACCTTCCCGTTCACTCGGTGACCGATAGCCAGCTGATCCCCAAAAACATTACTTACATTGAGATAGCACTCTGCTATTGTGTGGAGGAGCACTCCTATGGCAGTATCAGTACTCCTGTGGAGGAATAAGTTTCCAGTCTATTTGAGCTGGAGCTTCCCTTGAGAGAGCCCTGGATGGACAGGGCTGTGGATCTCCAGCTTCAGGTCTCTCGCGCAGTCTCCACACCCCAGGAGTCACAGCTGCCATCTGGCCAGAACTTTTCCGCTTCGATTTTTTTTCCCCCTCATCAGCAAAAGCTGAATCGGATCCTTTACCCAGTGGGTTCTGCTCTTGCTGCCTCATGAGTTTTCGTCAGCAGAGTCAGTCGGTGTACCCCCCCCTTCCTGAGCGAGAGAAATCCGTCATGTGTGGCGAATGGGTGCGCAGGGCATATTGGTGAAGCCCGCTTTTCCGGCACTTGCCGGGTTTTGGCCGGAACGCTGGTTTTCGGTAATCTCGGACAAATGCACGGTTGCAAATTGCCAGCAAAGAAACTGGTCTTCCCTGTGTTGCCTGTGGTGTTTGTGGATGTAAGGTTACCATGTGAAAGTCTGCTGATTTTCTTCTGCTTTGGTTATCTGTCCCAGTCACCTGACTTCAAGAGAAAGTCCAAAATTGATGGTCATTTTTGTGTCCTCTACCCCCTCACCCTCATGCAGCCTGAAAGGGACCCCCAGGTCAACGGTGTCACCCCTGCCTTCCTCCTTCAGCAAGACCTGCCCGTCAGTGATGAGCAAGCAGGTTAGGACCACCCATGTTTACACCCTAGCAGCATCCTACCATTACATCGCATAGTGCTAATTCATATGCTTTAGTCACATGACTGTGCCACATGACTGCAATGAATCTGTAGTATCTGGTTAAATACCTTGATTAGTGGTGCTCTGCAGAGTCCCTCCTGGGATCTGAGCCTGAGGCGGTTTCTTTAGTGTGCCTGTGCTCCGACTTGCAGGTGACGCTCTGGACCGGCTGCATGAGCCCGGCGCCGACCTCGCTGACGTCATGGAGCAGATAAATAACTTCCCAGCATGCAGTTGTAAGTCCCAGCGTCCTGCTGCAGCCTGGGAGGGTGGGGGGGTCCATATGCCCAAGTGCATTTGTCTGAGTCAGAAACGGGCGATGAAGCAGGATTGATTGTGATTCGCTGACCTGTACTTTACCTGTAATCTTCCATGACTTGCACTGTGATCTGTAGATCAGGGGTCCCCAGCTATTTCTTCCCTGAGAGCCTAATTCCATCATCCAGGTTCCTGATGATAAAACCCGCCAATGAGGGGGATTGATTGTGCGGTCCAGGTCTGCGTCCAATTGTTTTGCTCCACCACCTGGTGTCACTGCTGTAGAGTGAAGTCTTTATGGAGACCCCCACCTCATTTGTTGTCCCCAGCAATAGAGCCAGGCCCCAGATGAATGACACACACACACACACTCCTTGCTTGTTTCTGTCTTTGCTGGCATCCAGTCAGGGCCATCACACACCTCGATAAGCCTCCAGGGCTCAGGGTAGCTGCTGTTTAGACCCCCCAGCGCAGAGCCCTGCTGTGGTGCAGCAGGTGGGGGCCTTTGTGTGTGTGTGTGTGTGTGCGTGTGACAATGTCAAGGCCCCTGAGCGGCAGGTGTGCGGAGGTTCAGAATAAACCTCCTCCCAATCCAGAACCAGCTCAGTAATCTATTAGGTTAATTTGACGTGCAAGCTTGCTCCTGTTTGCCTGAACTAGCCCATCTATTGTTTATCAGCTAGCTGTTGGGGTTTGTGTTCTCTCGTCTCCCAGTTCTTTAATTTTCTTGGGAATAATGAATATTTTGCTTGCTCTTATGTTCTATTTTCTTACCCCCTACTTTGGTAAACACGACTGTCCGCTGCCGTTTTGTGCACCTCCATTGTAGCTAACAAAACTGGGACGTTGATGTGGTGTTTCCATACCAGGAGACGTGGGTTGTGTGGGGGAGGGAGCTTTGTTGGAGTGCTGAGGAAGTTTACTTCGTTATCTAGGAATGAAGGAAGAAACATGGTGGTTTTTGGCAGCTCTTGAAACGCTGGGCTAGAACTTAGCATCCCCTGAGACGTCAGCGACTTGGTCCCGTCGTGACTGCTTTAGTAGGCGTTCCTCTGGGTCCACAAGTCTGCAGGTTTCAGTCCCCTTGTTACCGTCTTAACCCAGAGACTCTAGTCACCATGTCGCTTTGCCTGTGTGCATCATGGCATTACCTTCTGGTCTAACAGACTCCTCTGCTCTCCTGCAGCCTCCAGCCCGGTGCCTCGACCACAGGTAAGCTCTCTTTACCGCCGCCCTGCTGGTTGTCCACCTGTCTTACCCGCTGTCTGTAAGCGTAAACCTGATAGTGAGGCAGTCAGCTGGAGCTTTACTCCTGTGAAGTTCTCAAGCTTAAGCTATCGGAACATCTAGGTCCAGCATTCCAGTTTCTCTGTGATGGCCTTGGGCATGTCTGGCAACCTCAGTTAAATACCGTCCTACTACCATTAACCCGGATTCAAAGCAGACCTTTTCAGTTGTGCTCCACCTCACCCCCCACCCTTAAATTGTTTGTCATAGCCCGCTGATGCGCTTGTTTCCTGGTCAGCCTCGGCCGGCTTCAGAGCGCCTGAGCACTTTGCATTATCTGCCTGCTTTTCTGCCATAATGCTTTTGCGATTTCCTCTTCCAAAGGCTTTTCCCAGATGTAATTAGATTCTGGTCACCATGGTATTTACGTCCCCCATTAGGCAGCTGTATTACTTGAGCAAATGGGACTTGGACAGTCCACCCTCCACCTCCCCTCCCTAAGTTTGAACAGTAACATGTTCCTCCTTATCTGGGCCATTAGACCGTCATAGCTTTGAGCTCAAAAGAGCATAACTGCAGTAGCCATTAGCTTGGCAATTGTTAGAGGGAAACAAGTGTTGCATTAAGGCAATGAAAGGTGTATCCCAGAATCCTTTGCGGCCTCCCTAACAGGCCTGTCCTACTTCATAGTACTTTCTGACTAGTGTTAGTTATCATTAAATTATCATTCAACTGAATCGCCACTCTGGCCTCTGGGAAAATTCTTTTCTGGTTTTGCCTGGGTAACTGGCTGAGTGTCGTCTTTGCATTCAGGTGAAATGAGGTGAGCCAGACCACGAGGGAGACCCCAGCAGGATGTAAAACACTGCTCCGTCATCCGGCCGACCGAGACGGACCTTGATACGCAGGGAGAGGTTCACCCGAAACCCAAAGACTTTGACGCAGGACCACAGAACGTCACTATGCTGTCGTCACGTACTATGCAACTATAAATGTCACGGACTATAGATTGTACTCTGAGGTCGTTGAATGTTTTGTTAGCGATTCGTGAGACAATGCAGAGCCGGGAGTGTAGGCCGGGGTGGGGGAGTTTTATATAAATGTATGCAAATTGTTTTTTTTTTTTTTTTTTTTTTTTTTTTTTTAAACTTTGCAATCCCTGCAATTTAAATGGTTTTGCTGTCACCTTGCGTTTTCTACATTAATGTTATAGTACCGCTTACGTCACTGCGAATGCATCCCGTGAAAGTCGCGTGGCTTCTGGCTCCCTAGTGTTCTGCCGTTTCTGTAGCACCTGCAGTTCAGTGCCCCCTTCGTGCCTGCGGTTACACAGTCGTCATTCCATTTGAGGACATGCTCACCGAAACCAGCCTCCAGAGGCGGACATCTGGAAGACCACGCCGTGGTTCGGCTGTGTCCGGTTGGGACTTCGTCTGGCGTCCCGACAGCGTTCCTAACCAGAAGAAAGCCATCTTTTTCTTGCTACCTCAGTCACAGCCCTGTAGGATACATCCGATGTTTTTCACAGACGACACACCAAGTTTTTCCTGACAGATGGACCAGGAACTGGAAACTAACCTTTGAAGAAAACAGACAAATGCCTGATGGGCGGTGGGGGTGGTTGCTCGGATTAGTACCACCACTTTATAAATTGGTCTTTAGCCTGGGCGCTTTTATTTCCATTCCAAAATGTACGTGATGTGCTCTGTGCTACGCTACCTTGTAACTGTAAAGTCTGACACTACTCTGAGCTTCTCTGACCGTGTCCTTGGGTGATATAGCGATCTGTACTTTGGAAGAACTGTCATTCTGAGGTACCTAGTCTAGACTGATCACACTACATCTCTAATATGGCTAAATATGTTTATTCTATTTTTTTAGACATATATTTTTCCCCCTTGTGTTGGTTACTTTGATTATTGCGGTCTGTGTCGTTTGTGCTCTGGGAAGGTCCGTTTTCTCCACCTGTGGCTCTTCTCTACCCCACTGTGCATCCTGAGCGTAATGCCAGCATCTCAGCAGTGTGAGGCGGCAGCCCTGGGGCTTCTGGTAGACCGAGCTCTCATTCCGAAGGCCCTGTGCTAATTGGTGTTTCGCAGCTACTCCCATACTCCCACCCACAGGTCATTCTGTTTGACCACTCGACATCTACCCAACAAAAGGGGCCCTAGGCGACCGCACAGCAGATGAATTCCGTGCTGTTGAACTGTTGCTTCCTTGACTGCTTTGCCAAAACCTCAAAGAGGTAACAGAGCCACAGTGTAACGCCTATGGGGATGCAGGAGTAGTTCTTTTTTTCCTTAGACTGCTACTCCTGCAGAGGAGCTCTGCTGTAGGAGTATCAGTACTCCTATGGAGGAGACGTATTCTGGGAGTATCAGTACTCATGCGAAGGAGCTCAACTGTCGGAGTGTCAGTTCTCTTGTGGCAGTGCTCTACTGTGGGGGGAGTATCAGTACTCCTGCATAGGAGCTCTACTGTGGGAGTATCAGTACTCCTGCATAGGAACTCTACTGTGGGAGTATCAGTACTCCTGCATAGGAACTCTCCCGTGGAGGTTCCAGAACTCCTGGGGAGGAGCTTTCCCAAAAGATCCTAGTTCTCCTGTGGAGGAGCTCTTCTGCCGTCTGATAACTGACCTCGTCAGAGCTGCACGGCGGAGAGGACAGAATGCCGATCTGACTGTGCTGTAACAGGCTTCTTGACAGACTTGTGTACCAAAACCAGGGTTTGCCCCTTGTCTGTGCATGAAAATAATAGTATATTTTTACATCACTGTATGAAATTCAATAAATTAAACCTTAAATGTAAAACTGGGATTCGTAGCTTTGCCTCTTCTTTTTTTTGGGGTGGGGGGGTTAGGGGTGATGAGACTGTTGTCACTCTTCTGCAGGGGAGGTAAGAGACCGCATACAAAATGAAGTGTAATTAGCAAAGCGTCCTGGTTTCTCCCATTACTGTGATGTTAACTGGTACAGAATCAGGGCAATATCCTTATCAGCCTGGCTTTTTTGGGTCAGTTAACTATGTGATCCGAGGGCATGAAAATCCAGATAACTGTAAAAATGTATCTTTTTCTAACCCCCCACCAGTTTTTTTTTTTTTTTTTTTTTTTTTTGCCGGAGGGAACCAGCAAAGACGGCATTTGTGGGAGTTGAGTCACTTTGTGCCCGAGTGCTGGATGGTGTTTTGAAAATGGCTTGTATTGATATGCATGACATGCATCGTGCCTGAAACCCAGACAGTGGAGTTCGGCACCTGGGTCTGGTGCTGAAGAGCCTCGCCCTGCGGTGAAGCAGCTCCGGAAGGTGGTCGTTTTTGGCGCGATTGGCAGCCACTCACCCTGCGGCTGTCTCTCTTCTCCATGCTCTGTTTACCGAACTGATGCTCTTTTTTTTTTTTGAGAAGGGCAATGCAAGGACATGGTAGAAGCAAAGCAAGATTATATTTCTGTCCATTTTTCATTTCTGTCCATCCATTGTTTATCCGCCTGTCCTAGGGGGCACACCATGAACAGGAGGCCCGTATCCATCATTTCCCCACGTTTCGCTGAAGCTTGGCACTGGGAGTGCTGCCTGGCCAATCCTTTAACAGTTTTGCTACCTGGTGCTTTCCCCATAGTGGAGATTTACCCCCACCCCTCCGTCTGCCTTTCCTCCATCCCTATAACCTCATCAGCATGTTTTTTCCACTATATTAGTTTTACTACTGCAGGGCAACTTGCTGTTAATACCTTTTTTTCCCCCTTATAAATTTAGTGAGCCATCTGTTTCTTCAAACCCTCCCTCTCCAAGTGTTAAGGTTGGTATGTTTGCTTTAAGGTCCACCATCAACATCGCTGGGGAGTCTCTACATAAGCGCCGGTCTCTACAGTGAAGTGGTCTGCGTTTCGTGCGCAAATCCCAATCCCGAATCGGATGCGAGCGCCTGGAGCGAGATGCCCGGATGGTTGCCGTGGTGAGCGCGGTGGCACCTGCTCTGACCTGCCCCGTTACGCATGCTGATACTCTCCTAAAAAAAAAAGGCAGGGCTCCAGAGTGCAAGGGTCCGCCTCCACCTTACTCGATAATTGCCCAGGCGAATCAGAACGCCTTAAAATATCAGGTTGCGAAGCGTCGCTTTATTGCTGTGTAACACCCCCTGCAGGCTGGGGTGACACTTGTCCTCCTCTCATTCTCTCTCTCTCACTCCTAACATAGTCCCAAAATAAAATACAAACCCTAATGCGCTTCTCTGTCACTTAAGAAGCACTGAGGCGTCAGCGTGACGGCTGCTAAGAGCTGCTTTCGCAGTGTTTCCCGGCCTGAGTATCGCCCGTCAGTCACCCCCGCTGACCAGACTGTTACCAGTACACTGACAGGGTGTCTCTGAAGGCTCAGTTGCTACTTACTGAGGCAGGCAGGATAACAAGAAGGGACAGTTTTGGGTCATTTTTCTTCCACAAGTTCCACAAGGGCATTTCTTACTATCTCAAGGCTGGGCAGTGGGAAATTTAATCTATAAAAACTGTTGCTAACTCGTATGTGCCGTTCTTAAGGACCCAAATATTGGGAGAATTGGAGGAAGGGCCATTGATTTATAAATATGTCCCTAAACACATGTATGCCTAATATGGCTGCATACCCAATACTCACACTGATATGCAGCACTGTATTTTTGTAATATTGGCTGAATGAGTTGAAGTAAAAATGTCTGTAATATAATATACTTTCTCTGCACCAGTTTTCTCTTGAGTGGTTTGTCATATCCAATCATGTTTCCTATTGGCTCTGCAATAAGCTTTTCCGAGTCTGTTCAGGTCGTCACAGTCAGTGTCACGTAACCGTTTTTCAGCGTTTCCTCAAAGCGAGTAGCAGCAGCGGTCTGGTGCCGGCAGTTTGGGCCCTATCCCCCAGCCCCTACCCACCACTCTTGTTGTTTTCCTGACCTAGTCATTTCCTATCAAAGATAAATTCAGAACCAGCTAGGAACATAATGGTTACCACAGCAACACCCCTTCAATCTCAATCCTGCTGTGCACTCGCGCTCTCTGCTTGTTAGGTAAACCTATCAGGCATCATCTCCCCCCTACCCCCCTCACATTTGGGGATGACTAGGCAGAATGGAGCCTCATGCACTGACTTCACACCTCCAGGGTTGGGGATTCATCCTCCTACACCCCTGCTCTGTGTGTCGATTTTCATGTTTTCCCTGTCATAGCTGAAGACATCTACAGTCCAAAAACTTGTTTGCATCCTGCCTCATGCCCTGCTCTTCCTGAGAGAGGCTCCAGGCTATTTCCAGCCTTATGCTGGGTAAGTGGCTCATTACACAAAAATGCGTGATAACTTGAGGGTGATAACCAATCAGATCGTAGAGGAGGTGGGTCCAACCAATCAAATGTTTTGTTCCAGCCTTCTCGAGTGGCTTGGACCTACCTCCTCTAAAATCTGATTGGTTGTCTCTCCCATCCAATTAGTAACAATTAGTTTGGCATAGTGGCGTTCGCATCACAAAGGCAGGGTTTCCCAATTTGGTCCATGGGGACCCACAGACAGTACACGTTTCTGGTCCCTCTCAGTCCAAATGTGGACTGTCTTGGAGGTAGCAAAAACATGAACCGACTGTAGGTCCCCGAGGACCGGATTGGGAAACGTTCCCAAAGGGATATACCCTTCGCACACCTTCACAGAAAAGCAGGTCCTTTTCTGCAATGCAGTAGGAATCAGATTGGGATGCTAAACTGCCTGGTCTTGTAGGCGAGAAGGCCCTGTGGAGGCTTTGGCAATATGTCACCTCTTATGGTCCTCTGGGGGAAGATTGCGGGGGCCCAAGTCAAGGTGTATTATGTCTTTATGTTCCTCCATGGATCTATATACAAGGCCACAAGGAAAGCCAGCTGAATAAACAGGAAACGGGCCCGGTGTCGTAAAACGGGAATTACGCCGGTACAGGAACTAATTATCAGCCTGTCCAGTGATGGATGGCGTCAGATTTAGCAGCACGGCACTTTAGTGCCGCAGTCCCTGGCAGACTGTGACTCCTAACGCCAGATCCTGTTTCGGAGCAGGTGTTTCCACGTTCAGACATCCGCTCCCCCATTGGGTGTGAAATCCGCACGCCTGCAGGTGAGAAAGGGTGAGAACAATGGGGCTTGGTAGAGGTGGTGGGGGTGGGGTAGGGGGGCATGCAATCACGGCTATTTGTGATAACCTCGGGAATAATACCGTGCTGGCAGGCAGGGCTTATGGTTCTGCTTAGAGAAATGCAGA
>JAODKE010000041.1:20617454-20628739 GCA_026779605.1 Mormyrus hasselquistii
TTTTTTTTAGAACCCCGGAAAAAAACCCGGCCGGGCAGGCGGGGCTTATGGTTCCGCTTAGAAAAGTGCGGGGGCGGGTGGAAACACCCCCCCCCCCCCCCCCCGCCAAACACACACGCCCCCCCCACACCCACCACCCGACCTCTTGACTTAGGTGGGAAGGGGTTTAAACAAAGCTGATTCAAAAGAAAATGGTTAAATAACCCCAAGGTGAATCTTCAGTTAGTCTTCATTTATAAAACCAAATAAATACAACACCACAATAAACTTAAAGCCCACACAAACTAGTTAACAAGGAAAGCTTGTCATGTTCAGAGCTGAATAGACCAGAATATCATACTCAAATAAAATCTTTATTATCTTATTGTCATTGTACACATACAATGAAACTGTGTGCTTCCCACTACATGTTAATAAAGTTAAGAACAAGAAAATAAAATGAAGGATACGAATATACCAAAGTTTATAAAAGGTGGCAATGAGATTCCTTTGCTCTTTTTTCCCTTGAAGGACACAAAGTTTCAAAGTCCTGAATAAGATGTAAAATGAAGCAGAACACTGCTTGGGCTTAACAGTCTGAGGAGGCTGGAGTGTCCACAATCATAAGGGAATGGGTGGCAGTGTGGTGATTTTAGGTGAAGTTTAGGATCCAGGTAAGCTCTCTAGATAAACCTGTCACAAGCAGAGCCACCTCCCTGGCGCTTGTCAACCCACATGCAAAAACACCAGACCATCCAAAATACCCATAGAATACCACAACCGAGAGAGCTGACTGTACCAGCCTAGCCTAGGCTAGCTTCGCGCAGCCTCATACACACGCTGGTGTTCCGCTTTAGCCAAGAATCTTAACTCCATTGTTAGTTTATATTAGTGCCCCCTACAGAGCACTAGAGTTAATTGCTTATGGAACTGAGAACATTAGACAGCATTTTAAGCCAGCTAATCGGTTGTTTCTCTGCTCCTGGGATTTTTATTTTTTATTTTTGTTTCGCGGCTATTATTTTGACAGCTGAAATCACATCAGAAGTAACGCCTTTGCGCTTTCTTTCTGTAGCCTTTGCTTGTAAGGCTTAACACAGACGTGCTACTGCGATGCGTTTGGTAGGAAGACGATGCGTTAGAGCAGCTTTGCTGTAGCTAAGCATAGAAATCGGTCTCATTAGCCGGAGGGCAGCCTCCTCCCGCTCGCTTTGCCGAGCGACAGCGATCTCGGGTGATGAAGCTTCTTCAGTCTTAGTGGAAGTGCGGTGTCGTGTGGCGCGAGATCGGAGGAGAACATATCTATGCTGTAGTTAGATTCTCTGACGTCAAAGGCACGTGGTCGGATTTCCTAAGAAACACTATTACTGTTCTCCTTCAATTTAAGCAGCGTGCGTCATTCCATGTTTATACAAATATCCACTCCAGATGCGGGTATTATTAGTCTTGGGGGGGGATTGCACATATTCATATGTCCTTTGTGTACTTTGCTGATTTCTTGACAGCATGTCCATGAGGGTCAATAATTGACACCACGTGTGGAGGTTCGAGGGGGAGGGAGCACAGCAGGGAAATAGAGCAGCCCCAAAATTAACAGCGTTCCACCTGATTGAATTATGCCACCCGTCACAGCCACCACGGGCTTCCTGGATCGGCAGCTAGGCCAATAAATATACTGGGCACTAGACTCTGAGCCACATCAGCACCACGGGCGGGGTACTGGGGGGTGACATTGCATACTGTCATCATTCAATGAGGTGGGGGTATTGGGTACCTTAGCATCTGACCCTCTTGCCCAAACGGTTAGAAGTGTCCCCCTTCTGCGGTCCCGAGTGCCCCCAGTTCCAGCTCTAATGATCATGGGAAATTTAACAAGGAGATCAGCCATCCCGCCCTGATTGGCAAAACCTGCTTGAAATAAATTTGCGTGGGTGCAACTTTTATTAATTGGGGTGGGGTGACAACAACGATCATAGGCGTAAATTACGGGGGGGTTGTAGCCCCCCCAAGAAATCAAAACCAGCTAATACACCCCCCCCCCCCCCCACACCTCAATAATCATGTTTCCCCCGTAATGGGTGGAGGCCTCAATCCCCCCAGTGTTCCAGCCAAAGTTACGCCCTTGACAACGATTTAAAAATGGTCAACTTGAAGTGGTGGGGGCTGAGATCGTGACACGGGCTTAAAAATTCACGAGTCTAAGTTTGACATTTTGATACACTTGTTTTTCTGACTGTGTGGTTATCGCCCCTTTAAATGACTGGGAGAAACACAATTATTTTAGGAGAACTCAGATCTTAAAAACATAAACATCTATGTAAAATATCAACCTGTGTGTGCAAAAAGCTGCGAAGGTGCAGTGGCTGGACACTAGGAATGAACCGGAGAACTATCTAAATAAACTGCGTGATTTCTGCAGTCGTGTCACAAACCTAAAACCCCTGTTTACCGTAGTTATGATATTATGTGTGAATCAAACCAAAGTTCAAATTAAGTAATTATACTCATTAACATTTTGCAAGGATGCCAGAGAAATCTATTCTGTGATCTGAATTTGCCACCTTTTTAACCTTAATCAAACACTACTTGCCAGAAATTAGTGTCTGCAGTTTAACGCCATAGCTGTGGAAGATAGCTATGCAATTAAATATAACGTGTGTCATTGTAACGGTTTAATAATTATAATTAAACATTACTGATCAAAACACAAGTTCACACAGGGCCATGTTATTGTGGATATATTACTTCGTTATTAGTGTCTGTTCCCTGTGATGTGCTAAGCCCCAGGGTTGATATCAGCTGTTCCGCAGACAGGGGTATTAGGACTTTGTTTTCAGCGTTCGTACCTTTGAGAGATTGTTAAAGCGAGCGCCGTTTTCCGCTTCACCGAGACGCGACGTAATCGCTAATCACGGATGCTCGTTTCCACCGTTAGCTAAGTGCTTCCGTAATGATGAGTGCTCTGTTTGGCGTAGTTCTTGTGGGACTGCGTGTTCTGTGCCCGTCAAGCTGCTGTCGGCTGTACAGTAATGTGAACAGTTACGCTATCCCGGAACAAGGAATGTCTTTGTTTAATCAGCATAACTTACAGCGCACACATGGTTATAACTAGCAGTGAGTTAAAAGGGGGCTTTGAGGGCTAAGGTGGGTGGGATTACTGGGCTCTGTGAAGATCTGTGGGATCCGTTGGAGGAGGTGCGTGGCTCAGTGCGTTAGATGTCCGTGATCTGAAGATCGGCAGGTCAAATCCCATGCCCAGCAGTTACTTGACTGTTCAGCTCTTGAGCAAGGTTCTTAACTTCTGGTTGCTGACGGCGGTAAATTGTGCGTTACTTTAGATAAAAGCGTCTGCTAAATGTGTAACAGTACAATCTAATGTTAATGTATAACCTAATGGCAGGCTTTCGGTTACTCTGAGAGCTTCATTAGCTATAATACGGCTTGTTTTGCCATGAAAGCTTTGAGATTTGGGCTGTGCCTGAAAAGCACTCGCTATGTATTGCCGAGAAATCCTTTGCCGTCTGGTGGAGTCGCACCAGCCGATGTGTCTGTCCGTGGCTCCGTGGATGCGGGGACCGAGTGCGTGGCAGCTTCTGGCCTTTCGGATGGCTGTGAAAAACTCCCGCATGGCATATGTGTTGAGGGAGCGAGGCCAGCGGGATCTCTCACTTTCACTGGTGGCATCTGCCTGGGCTTTTAATTTGACAGAAGTGTGCATGGACTCGAGAGGCTTTTGCACGCAGTGTGAGATGAGAAGCATCAGTTGCGGCATGTGGTGGTGGGAAGAGTAAACTAGGCTGCATCCAATGACGAGGCATTAACCAGGCAGCGTCCAATGACATAGCATTAACCAGGCTGCATCCAATGACGTGGCATTAACCAGGCCACGTCCAATGACGTGGCAGTTACTAGTTACCGTAGTGTCCAGTGGAAAGTGCCCAGTGATGCAACAGTAAAGCAAGGGAGCAGACTGATCAGATCCACCTGTCCCTCACGACCGAAGTTTTATTTACTGGTGTGTTGTTGTATCTGCCCTCCTTGAGAACATGAGAGATGCTTGTGACTAATTGCCCCGCATTCTTTGTGCTTTTTTTATTTGTTTTCTCATCTGATTCTTCATTTTCTTTTATTGTACACATAGGAAGAACAATTACAGTCTTCACATATGTCATCTTGCTCTTAAACAGACATATACGGGTGAGAGCAAAACTGGCCATGGTCAGCCCTGGAGCAGTTTTCAGGGTTAGGATATTTCCTCATTGGCCTCATCTTGCTATGTTTACTCTGCTAGCCATGGGATTCAAACTGGCAACCTACTGAACAAAGGCAAAAACATGCCCTTGTCAGGTGGCTCCTGTCTGTTGCTCCAACCAGAGATTCTTCAGTCACTATATAACTGATTCTGAAACTGATTGAGTCAATTCACCGGCAGGTGGAACAACATCACACTGGGCATCGAGGTGTCTGCATGGACCGCACGGAAACCCCCGCAGTGGGGGAGGGAAACGATCAGCCCAGGAAGCTTCTCCTCCTGCTGTCCACACGTGCACCTTTTCAGAACACGAGGACCCCAGATTGAAACTACAAGGGCAAGCTGACCTGCAGCGTCAGCTTGTGGGCAAAATTTGAATCCATTTAAATGGAAATTGAGCTGTGGGGTACATAGATATACCTCTAGGGCACTGACTGTCTGGCTATGAAGACTTTACCTTGGGGAATTAAAAAAAAAATCTAGCACATTTTTTTGAAATTATTTATAATACAAGTAATGAATCAGTCTCAAAATTAGCTTTACACAGCAGTTACTCCAACCTAACCAAATGGTCTTTGATCAATGTGGAAAGTCAGACCCCTTCTGCATAGCAAGGACAAGGAGAATTAATCACCACCACCCCCCCCCCCCCAACCAAATTAATTCAGTCTGGCTCTTGCACCAGGGTTACAGTGAGTGACATTCAAACTCTTAACATCTGAGTACACTCTAAGTACCATCCTTCCTTATTTTTTGTGCCCCCCCTCACTTTCCAGAGAAACGACTATTGTTCTCCAAGTGGACCTCCTCCCCTCTTCCCCTGATCGGTGATTGTATTTTTTCGCAGCCTCATATTCTGCGGTCTGCCTGCAATACGGATCTGCTGCACGATCACTTGGCCACGGTTTCCCTGATCTCGTTTCCCCCTGCCGTTCGGTATTTGGGGAGCTGCGAGGGAACGACTGACTCGGTAATCATCGTGGACATCATCTTCGTCATCTTCGTCATCCCTATTTGTTACCTCATTGATGTCATACGGCATACCTGTTTTTGTTTGGCTGCTGGACGTAACCTCTTAAGCCAATATATGGTGCCTTGCTAGACACGGTGCTAGAGGGCTGCCTTTACTCGGGCAGAGGTGCATTCTGGTCAGATTTCTGCCCCTCCATCTGACTTCCTGTGGCGGCAGTGCTGGGTACCGGTACAGTACCAGGTCAGGTCCCCTTTTGCTCCTCTCCAGATGACCGATCATCTCCTAGTGCGAGTATGTTTCCATTGGCGTCACCTCCGCGACCTTCAACGTGTGAAGACCCTCATAAGGGGTTAGAACCCCCTTGAGCTAATTACATCCCCTCTCGGCTCTGCCGCTCCCCAGCCCCTCCAGGCCATGAGTACTCGCTCCGCCTTTGCCTCCCTATCTCTCAGAAACATACCTCTTCAAACAATGTTTTTTGGGCTCGCTCGCTCGCCCGCTCTCTCTTTCATCTCTTTTCATGGCTCATTTAATGCTAAGACATTCTAGCATCTTCCATATTACCCATATAGGTCCTCATCTAATAATTCACGTTGTCTCCTTCTATGGCTGCGACCATTCCATTACTCCTTTGAACTTGCATTAAATCACAGGGGGGAAAAAAAAAAGTATCCGTATGGTCGTCTTGTGTTTTATTGCGTGTACCTCTCCTTTAACTGCTTACCTTCCCTCACTAAAAGTTAGCCTTTTCAAGCCAAAAAACACTCTGCTCTGCACAGTTAATGAACTGCTATGACATTTATGAATGGCTTCGTTCGAGGCAATATGTCCTCATAAAACGGTCTATTTTAAATGTCTTTTAACCATGCTAAACTTAAGAAGTCTTTTATTAACCTTAATAAATCTCTTAACTGGTCGATACCCACATCATTAATGTGATAAAACGTGTGCGTACCTTGCTAAATCAGAAGTGTTCCACATGGCTGTCCCATACTGTCTACTGTGGAAGAAGCATATCTGATGGACAGGCCGTTTATCCAAACAGGCGTCACCCCATCACAGACGGTCGTCTCCCATGGCAACCAGGGTTACTCCTCACGCTGGAATGCGGCACTTTTGTACTAAAAGGCAGGAGGGGGCCATTTATCAGCTGTCCTTTATATTGGAGAAATGTTCTAAATTAGCTTTAAAGTTATTAGATGTGCTTTTTTTTTTTAAAGTAAATGGTCTTCTGTGAAATAATGCGCACCACTGTCCTTTCTTGCTGCAAATTAATACCCTGTGCACAAAAGCAAGGCTAATTGACCGAGGTTAAGTATAGCTTATTCTTCCCCAATAAAGGGGGCTTTTATTGAATCATTTTTATAGAATATTTATACCTTATGAACCTGATGGTACGGCTGCAATGAACTGACTTGCATGCAGGATTATAATCAGTTATTTTGCACGTAGCAGTGTACTTGAAGAACACCCTGAACTGTAGATTTATCCTTCTATTCTCAGTACTCCACTGTCTATTTTGTCATTTTCAGAAAGGGAAAAAATTGCTTTCTGTATGAATGTTTTCCAGCGGCCGTTTATTTACAGGACGCGTTATTTGGCTACTTCAAGAGATAGCCTCTGAAAAACAGAATATTTCTGCAGTAATATCTTTGATTGCCACGTTTTCTGCGTTTTGGAGTTCAAGCTGAAAAAAAAAAACAACCTACGGGAGATCTAGCGGTTTCTCTGGAGCAGGTTGAGCTACCTATCAAGACGTACTACTGAGCCTTTCTGTGCATGTGCAGTTCCACCGTTTTGGGATTAGGGTTAGGTTGTAGGGGTTTGGGTTAGGGTTAGGGTTAAGGGTCGATTAGCACTACAGTAGCCTAACTCAACAAAGTAGCTCAACTCGACAGAACATCGGGATATCGAGCGTGCGCTTGAAAGGAAGTTTCCACAGTAATTAATTTTTACTGAGTCGTACTGAGTCATGCTTGCTTTTTATAGAAAGCTGTAACGGAAAGCTTAACTTACAGGCTTTGGTTTGCTGAAGATCCTAATGACAGCATCATTCTACATCATCAAAGCTCACTGCTAGGTGTGAGGGTATCTCTGCATGCTTTTGTATAAGCGCCTCCTACAGGGCTGTGAAGCAGGTGCAGCATTCACTACCAGAGTAGAGCAGTCAGTTTTAGCAAGAAGTACACATGAGGGCTGCCTATCGTGCCTTTGAATCATCCACACAGTTTTGTTGTGTAATGCTGAGTCTGATATAGCATCAGAAATGGTGTAAATTGTGGTAAAGAAAAAGGAAGAGAAGAGATCATCTTGAGCATCCTCTCCAAGGAAAGCCATGTCACTGAGTGGACATCCTCCTAGAATAGACTATGCTGCACTAGCTCCTGCATGGGGATGCACCATTGTAAGAATCTTTTTGTGGTGATATGGATGGAAAGCACTCCGGTACCTGCACAGAGGAATCGGGAGATTACAATCCCAGCCTGTGGAAACCAAAGACCTGTCTGCCCTTGAGTTGGATTTTAATCTGGAATACATTTATTTTTTCCCACGAAGGCTGTAAACATGAATTTTCCTTAGCACGAGGCCATGTCAGAGATAGATTGTTCAAATGTAGGCCTAGGACAGATGTTGAGATTTGTAGAGCTGATTACAATTTCAGTCCAACCTATCCATCTTCCGATGGGTAGGGGGGTCGCATTGAGCCAGGTTCTTATCCCAGGATGCACAGGGTGGGGGTGACATTTTAGTGAGATCCAACAAACATGGGGACAACATGGAGTCTCCTTGGGTTTTGCACCCACAACTGTAAAAGCAAAGCTGGACCTACTACAGACACGTATTGACATTACTGTAGGTGTGTGTGTGTGTGTTGGGCAAGTCATCACTGTCCAATGAAAATCATGCATCTCCAAAAATCCATTATTTCAGGAGCATGAAAAAAACCATTTTCTCAGAAACTGCAAAACAAATCTAAAACATTGTAATGAGATTCTCTTAGCACCTCAAATAGAAACCTATCTTCACACAGGTGTTGGTGAATGGTTTGTTTTAAATACTTTCACATGGATTGTTGTCGCAATAAATATGTCAGTCAACAAGACACAAATTAATCTCACTTTATATTCACAATTATCAGCTTGCTGTTTAACTATTGACATTAAGTTGTTAAAAGTAGCAATATTTACTGATATTTATGTTTGTACTAGTTAGCATTTATATTAATGAAAGTTGCTTGTATGGGTTCCTTAAATGACTTCATGAAACATCTTTTCATCAGTTCATTAGATGACAAACACTATCAGTAGTCGGAGGAGAGTGAGTATATTCCATCTGTAGTAAAAAGTTACAGTCGTCAAAAAGTGGACATACGTGATTTTTGTTGGGCAGCGATGATAAGAATCAGTTAGTCAGTCAATCAGTCTTTACTTGTATAGCACTGTTTAAACCACATGGTTTACAGACATAAAAGAAGGAAACTTAAAATAAGCACACAACAAATAACAATAAGCAAGAAAAAAAAACAAAATAGAATCAATTTATAATAATAATTAATAATAATGAATTACCACCAAACACAGGGGACTCATGCCTCTGCCTCTACTGGAGGGGAGGTTGTGACCCCCCATATTCTCCAAAATAAATGAATAAAATAACTGATTATAATACATGCATAAAATAATAAAGTAACTTACTATCATAGATTATTATGATTTGCAATGTGGAAAAGATGCATTTTCAGCCTAGTTTTGAAAGAACTGTAACGTTCAGCAGCTCTCAGGTTTTTTGGGGTTATGGTGCCTAAAAGCTGCCTCTCCCCTCAGGTGGGTTTTAGGAATAATCAATAAATTACTATATGATGTCAATGAATGTCGCTGAGGTTGGAGCATGACCATGCAAACATTTAAATATTAGCAAAAGCCCTTTAAAATCATTCATAAAAGCCACAAGGAGCCAGTGCAGGGATACAAGAGTGTTGTATAGTAACACTCTCGCAGTGGCAGGCTGGACCTGTTGTAGATTTGAAATAGATTTCTGGAGTAGACCAAACAAGAAGACATTACAGTAATCTGTTCTACTTGAAGCAAAAGCATGTATTACTTTTTCACGGTTGTAGCATGTTGTTTTTCAGATATTGCTGATACGGCTCCTGCGGCTAAGATCACCATAGAAATGGACTCCTGGGTTTATAACTTGTTGTTTGGCCTTCAGAGATGTTGATTCTAAGTATAGCAGCATATCTTTGTTCTGTACTTGGTTCTCATTAACAGAAATCTCTTTTTTTTTTTCATAGTTCAATTGCAGAAAGTTTTGCGACATCCAGAAGTTTGCCATTGATGCATTCAGGTAGTGGATAGACCCTTGTGCATCAGCTACAGACAGATATAGCTTTGTGTCATCTGCATGCAGATGAAAGTTGAATTTAGGTTTGTTTATTATACTTGACAGTGGTAGCATGCAGAGGTGAAATAATATAGGGCCTAAAATTGAGCCTTGGGGAACTCCGCATGTAATTGCTTGATGCTTTGTGACACCAATATCAAGTGCAGCATGCAGGGCTGCCAACTGTCACACATCTGGCTTGACCCTCATGCTTTCAGACTCACATACTCAGGCAGGGGCAGTTTGCAAACCCTACAGACTATTTGCAAGGCAACAAAACTGTGACATACATGTAAATGTGTGTGCATGTGTGTGCAGACTAGTCCTGAATTGAAAATCTCACTCCAGCCGACTGACTAAAGTTGGCAACCTTGAACACAGTATTCGCGCCCACTTAGATATGAGCTGACCAAGGCTAAGACTGTACCAGGGAGGCGTACCTGGGTCTGTGGATAAATCAGCAGAATCTCATGGTCTATAGTAACAAAAGCAGCACTGAGATGCTGAAGAAAAAGAATTAAGAGATTATCTGAGTCTCTGTTTAACCAGTGATTATACGCCAGGGGTTTAGCTGGAAATTTTCCCCCCTGACCCCCACTTTGGTCAGTACTTTCAATCGGAAGAAATACAGGTCCTTCTTCGGTAGACGAGGGGGCAGGACTCTTCAGTAGATTTAAATGACCCCCTCGTCAGACTTTTTGACCCCTATAAAGTGCTGGTCCCCCTGAATCTTCCAGGGTATCTATGCCCCTCCCACACCTCTGGCTGCTGCATATCATAAAGACTTAACCCACTGGCTTTCAGTCCCATTGTTTCACCAGCATTTACATGCAGATCACTAAGAGAATCATGAATCGAGATGTTTCATTGGCCCAGTGTAAGAAGTGCATAGGAACACTTACCCCTTCAGCTACACTCACTACAGAACAACAGAATGCTAAAAAACAATCAAAAGACAATAGACTTACAATAGAGGAATACGGTGAACATGCAAGATTATTAAATCCAGATTTGAAATTCATGTGGCCAGAGGCATGACCCGGCCTTTCCTGTGTTTACTGGACACCCTTAAGGAGAACAGACGAGCCACGCATGCAAAATACCGAATCCTCCATCCTCAAAAAGACCCAGCAGAGGATGTACTTCCTGAGACAACTGAGGAAGTACAGCCTTCCATGGGAGCTGCTGATCCAGTCCTACACTGCAGTCATTGAGCCTGTCCTCTGCTGCTCCATCACAGTCTGGTATGGAGCAGCCACTAAACAGGACAGGAACAGACTGCAGCAGACCGTACAGACAGCAGAAATGATCATCTGTGCCCCCCTGCCCTCCATCCAGGACCTTTACAGCTTAAGAATCAGGAAATGGGCAGGGAAAATCATCTCTGACCCCTCACACCCTGGACACAGACTTTTTGACCTGCTGCCCTCTGGCAGACGATACAGAAGACTGCAGAGCAGGACCACTTGACACAGGAATAGTTTCTTTCCCCTCGCCATCTCCCTCCTAAACAGCTGAACTGACACACTGCTAAACACCTACATCACTGCAACTGCACTTTATGTACACTCTGTGGTATATACACTCACCTAAAGGATTATTAGGAATGCCTGTTCAGTTTCTCATTAATGCAATTATCTAATCAACCAATCGCATGGCAGTTGCTTCAATGCATTTAGGGGTGTGGTCCTGGTCAAG
>JAODKE010000041.1:20639952-20649987 GCA_026779605.1 Mormyrus hasselquistii
CCCCCTCCTCCCCGGCCTCGCTTTGTGCTGTGGCGTTGCGTGTGGTGGGGGGTGGGGGGGGGGGGGGGGGGGGGGGGGGGGGGGGGGGGGTGGGGGCTGGAAGCTCTGCCTGTGCTATCAAGGGTATACAGGTTGAGCCCCTAGGTTATTGGCCAAATTGTCTTTGCGTATCGTTCGCCTCAAAACAATCTCCCCATATTCCATCCCTCATGCAATTCCCTATGTCCCGCAGATCTGTTCACCGGTCCGAAGACATTTTTCACACCAACAAAAACTAATGCTGAAAAATAACATATTTTAAAAAAATTGTCTCGTTTGTTTAGTTTGTCTATAGAGAAACAAGGCACCAGGAATTTTGATAATATAGTTATTCACTCGGTCATTCGGGAGAGGAGATCATTTATCTTCATTTAATTAAATAGATTTTTATCTGATGGTTTATTATTACCTGCCAACAGATGTTATGTCTCATACTTCAGGGGATGTGCTTTTATTTCAGTAGAAGAATTGACCTAAAACCTAAATGGGTTCCCTCTATGCTCATTATAACTTTTTAGTAAAATATATTTTATTTACAAATAAATTATTTTTTTTCATTTTGCTTTTGCGTAGAACCCTAAAAAGCAAAGATTTTACAGGAATAAGATTAAACATTACAATTACATTACAGCAGTTATCTTATGAGGGCAATGGAGGAAGGGAGATGAAAGACTTTCAGGTTAATTATGGGGTGAAATTCAGCAGGTGGTCCAAGGCCTTCTGGCTGTCAGGAAAACACAAGTCAGGAAAAGGTGGATACATGTCCTTAGAACAGAAGCTAGGGTGAAGCAGTGGCCACCCGTACAGCCCTGTGCTGGGGCAGCCAGTAACACTCATCCTTCTTCCAACCATTTAACCTGGTCAGGCTCATGTCTGGATTTGTCCCAAGAAGCACAGGGCTAGAGCGCACCCTAGAGGAAATGCCACTCCACTGCAGGGCACAGGCACTCAACGGGCATTTCAGCGATGTGTGTTAGGCTAACCACAAACATTCAGATATTAAGTGATAATTATGAAAGTGTAAACGGTCAAGGTTGGTGTTACGGATCTCCCCATTAGTGGATATTATAAATGCCTTTCTAGTTGTGTGTGATGTCTATGTTTTTATTTTTCATAGAATCTTGTTATGTAGAGTTGTACTTCTCTAGCAACAGACGCTCATAAAAACTCAGAGAAGCAACTCTGTTTCTTTCAGTATATGCCTTTTTTTTGCTGCAGCGACAAAATCTATGGGAAATAGAGAGCACGAAACTCACAAAACATTAAAATTAAGATGAGGAAGGCAGGAAGTGGACGAGTGAGAGAAATCGGACAAACACCCAAATTTGAAGAAGGTAAGAGATTTTGGCTCCGGCAGTTGAGTAGATCCATTGTGTAGCTGTTGGAGGGAATTCACAATGGACTTTCCTGCACAGAAGAGATGGAAGGCCCTTCACAAGAAATCCCCATGAAGGAGGCCGGAGAACCTCTTTAAACTGTGGCCCAGGGTCAAGCGAGTGATGTGGGGTTTTTGAAGGAGAGACAGATCACACATAGATCACTCTAGCCTGAGATGGAGGGGGGGGGGCATTCCTATCAAAGGCTTCAGCATTAATAGCTGTTGGACAATCTCAGACAAATGCCCTAGTTGAGAGGCAAGGGCAAAGACTGTTCCCTAAATGAGAGATAAAGTGCCCTAAAAAGACCTCAGCTTACCCGAGTGCAACATGGAGCAAACAGACAGGACACCTCAAACAGTTCAGTTGTGTAACCTGCTACAGATTAAAAAAAAAAAAGATGTTTTAGCATTTTGGTTACGTGAACGGAGTTGCCTTCATTATGCAGTATTTCTATGCTGCAGGACGTCTAGCTGGGATAGGGAGTTAAAGGACAGGTGACAAAATGCCACCTAAGTGTCAAGCTGATTCTGAAAAACAAACTTTTAAGGCCTCAGAGTTGAAAAGTGAATAATGAGACATTACCTTTGAATAACAGAACTTCAGTTCAGGGTTTGGAAGCTACTTTGACTCATCCATTCCTTTTTTACTCCACTGGAACAGCTCTCTAAGGAGATTATGGGCAGAGTGTCATTAGTTCTCATTGAAATGTACAATTTAGTGTCAGCATATGAATCAAAATTAATTTTATGCTTTTGTGTGATCTTCCTGGGTGGCAGCACGGAACAATACTTGTCTAAAAACCAAACCTTGTGGGACTCCATGTTTAACGAGTGACAGCGGTGACACACTACAGTTGTTCAATTTCTGAATAGGAGAAGCAGTAGAGGAACACTCCAGAGTGAAGCTCAACAATTACCCCAAGTAGGCCTGCGGAAAAGTATTACCTTTTATATGTATAATGTGCTAAAAAAATATTCTGAAGAATATGCCACTGAAATTCAGGCTGGAATACACAGGAATGACCACTTTTTTGTAGCAAGTATTAGATTTAATAAACAGAGATCCGGAAACAGTAAGCCCAGTATTGCCAGTGTTTCTCTTGGCTGGTGCTGCTGGGACTGCTGGCACTACCTACTGGTGGCCGAGGCCTGGGTCGGGAAAGCAAGGGCTGTGCGATTTCTTTGTCATTAAAATGATTTATTACCATGAAGCATATATTTTATATAGACAATCAGAAAACATCTGTGCACTGAACAAACAGTTCACAGCTGAATGGTCCAGTTGCCGGCACCAGTGCGCTAAAAGAATTAAACTACTGAAAGGTAAGTGTCCTTCAGTATTCATTTTTTTCCAAACTTATAATAATTCTGTTTGAACAAGAGAGGTGGAAAGTTCAGGTTCAGAAAGATCAAATCTAGACCAGGATTTTGTTTCTACCAACCAGCTGAGCATAAAGATTTGCAATCCTCAGCTGGTTGGTAGAAACAAAATCTTGGTCTGGATCATAACCAGAGTTGCCAACTTTGGTCAGCTGGCTGGCATGAGACAAGTCTGCACATGCATTTACATGTGTCCAATAGTTTTATTACCTTGTAAATAGTCTATAGGGTTTGCAAAATGCCCCAGTGCTTTTGATGTCGCTAATGTTAGGTTTATGATGGAATAATACAGATTTGGCAAAAGATTTCCAGCATGAGAAACCGAAAGCGTGAGTGTCATACTAGATGCGGCAACGCTGACATCACAATGAAGACTGAAGGATGGACAGGAGAAACATTTCTGAATGTTCTCAGAAAAGGTACGGCCCCGAATTTAAAATTTGCTTTTCAGATTTTAAAAATATGAAACATAAGAAAAATATAGTTATCCAGACTTTTCTGAGGTGAAATTAGTGTCACCTGCGCTTTCAAAACATGACAAACATTGACCGTGGGCGTAATGAGAAGATGGGTTGGGGGGGTTGGGGTGGGGGGGACGAAGAGTGTAGTGCGCGCGCACAGAATCTCGCTTGGTGACGTCAGTCGGATGGAGATGCCGGCTGGTGTAGAACTGCTGGGTGTCACCTGTATTCAGGGAGTAATAAATAACAAGGAGCTCTATCGGATTATAAATAATCCATGTGTCCCAATCTCCCCTTGTGGTGAAAGGCAAGCTAGGAACCTTATAGCCAAAGGCAATTTAGGTGACATTCATGTAGAAAAATGAGGATGCCCTTTCCCATTTCCAGACTAAGAAATGCTTTTCCATATATTATTGCCTGAGAAGTTGAGTCTAATGATGGCAGTGTTTCACTGAAAGAGTGTTTGATTTTATGAATCCAGGGAAACATTCCTCCCTCCTGTCAGATTCGATATGTGGATTTTAAAATGGACTGGTTGTCCATTTTGTTTTTCTCCATATGCCACATGCCGTGCTCACAATACTGTTTCTCTCTGACTAATAAATGTAGAACTTTGGGTGTCCCATCGATTAATTAATCAAGTTATTTCATCCATAGTGGCATTTTGGGCTCACTGAGCTGTGGAAAATTGGGCACTACAATTTTAGGTTTGTTATAAGTCTAATAGGCTAATTCAAGAGGAGTGGAGCATTTCAGCTCTAATGGCATGATTACAACAGTGATGGAGTTTCCATCAAGTGCTTATAAGGAGCGACTGAAAATTCAGCGAGACTCAGGATTACTACAGTCACTACCCAGCCATCAGGTGTAGTAGACTGCAAAGGTTTGTCTCGTGTTTTTCTGACAAAATCAATAAACTACAGCCATTCATTAGATGAAAAATGACAGGAGTTATTGATAAAGGAAATGGATAAAGGATTTTGAGCAGATTATGTTTTGTGGTCCCCCTTCTGAGGAAACTGTATCATTTTCTGTTACATACCATGAAACAAGGTTGAATGTTGGTGGGAATAAAAAGAACTCGTGCTGTCAGCAAAACGGCAAACTTGTAGCATTTTAACGAGCTTGTTTTTTTAAGTGAGTGTGAAATGTGGCATAATGAGAGGAGGAGGAGAGGGTCCAAGTGCGGAACCAAGCATTTTCCCAGCATTGTACTCCAACGACAGGCAAAGGGTGGAAAACCATGCAGAAGCAACCAAAGAAACAAAAATCCTAATCCTAATCCTAATCCCAATCCTAACCCCAATCTTAGTTCAAAAACAGACGGAAGTCTATATGGCGAGAATATGGAAAATAATCAGAGCCAAATCACTAGACAAAAAGCAGAAAGAACAGAAAAGGGATCAGGAGTGAGACACAGGAAACAGGTTATGAAACAAACACCCAGTATGGTGGGGGGGTGGGGGGGGGGTTCAGTTACGCAAGGATGTAGCTGAACTCCATTCCGAATAAGCGGATGGCACTAAAGCTGGTGTGACTAATTAATCAGGGTGGTGCACCAGCAATGGATTGTACATAGCTGGATGGATGCTTGGCTCGATCAGGGTTCTGTGTTTCATAATCTCACCTTCAAATACATAGCTGAGATTCTACTTTCCACAGTCTGATTTGGATCCGTCCTCTACCAGGAAATGTTGTGAGCACTAATGGTGGGAGAAACTTGGGGGGATTATTTTCTGATGACAGGCATTGATTGGTTTAAGATGGCCTGTGATTGACAGTGCATGGAGGTAGCGCAGTTGCTGGTTTTGCAGCACAGTGATTGTGTTTTTCCTTTTCAGAAAGGTTTTCTCTTTTTCTAGGATTTCCTCTGCCTGGTCCTTGGCGAGAACCGGACTTTACTTTCTGCCTGAATGAATAAATTTTATTTCTAGTGATATGGTGCCCTGCTCTGTGCTCCTGGCTGCATCTTTGATGACTGCAACAGCACGAAGTCCTCTTTCTCAGACATGAATCTTTGTGGATGCAACGTGTTTGGCGACAGAACCGTGTCTGCATTCTTTATCATAGGTCATGATGTCTGAACTTTATGCCATGTACATTAACGTCCCCATTGACCAGTCTCAGTCATCCTTGACAATTAAATTTTTACCGTATATTATCTCTGGTGCTCACAAAGTATTTATTCTTCCGAAACAAAGTATATGAAGTCTCAAAAATTTAAATTTCTACGCATTGTTCATCAACTAAGTTAAAACATACATAAAGTAGTAAACATCTATCATCTGGATGAGATGCCATGAATAAATCTTGTATTTCATTTTCAAAAAGAACGGCATGTATAAATACTGATTAAACACTAGTGATTGTGTTTAAAAAGGGGAACTGATAATGTGATTTTCCAGACGAAGGGGCTTCCTGTAAAATATAACAAAAAATATAGTGCAGAAATAGCAGGATTTGGGAAATACCTGTAAGTGAATGATCAAATAAATTGTATTAAACTTATTACCTTGTTTTGAGTGAGTGAGTTCGTGTGTGTGTGTGCGTGTGTGTGTGTGAATGTGCATGTGTGTATGCATGTGGTTCTGTTCGTACGTGCGTGTCTATGTATGCATGTGTGTCTGCGTACGTGTGTGTCTGTGTGTGCTTGTGTGTGTCTGCGTGTCTCAGACTAAAAGATGGCTTTGGCTCCTCTGGTAAACAGCAGCTAGTGGCAGAGGGTGACGGGCTCAGGAGGTAGCTGCATACACTTGCATATAATTACCGCCGCTCCGTAAGTGGGGCAGCTGCCTTGCTCTTAGTAAGCTGGCGAATCCACACCGCATCAGCACTGATGTCAGCCAGAGCCTGACTGCGACGGGCTGCAGCCTGCATGCATTTAAGAAAGACTTAAGCAAAGATGGCATGGAGTTGAAGAATCAGAATCTGATATCCTGTCAATTGCTGCCTAAAAATTGAGACCACGGCATCATTTTTTGTTTTGCTCTTTTCTCAATTTATGGGTGTGTCTGTGAATAATACTGTATATATTGTTTTGCAAACTGAAGCCTGGTTCTTCTCTGTGTTTCATTAATGAAGGGCTTCTTCCTTGTCCTAGCCGTGCACTTCACACCTGCACTTAATGTTTCCCATTCCTTTTAAAGGTTACTTGATGACATCCTCCAATTCATGAAGCACAGTTGGATAAGTTGACGGTCATCTCTGACATTAGAAAATCACTTCTGCCCTTTACCTGGCTGGTTTCTGGTTGTTCCCAGTGTCTCCTGCTTCACTTTGTTCTTGGGTACTGCTGTCTCAAAAATTGTGATCCTTGAAGCAACCTGCTGCTCAGCTTAGTCTTCTGCCAGCAGAACCAGGATTAAACCACTATTTAAAACCGCAGATTTGTTTAAAAATATAGAGTGGTCTCTTAATTTATTCTGTGGCTGTAAATGCATTATGATGCATTCATAAAGTATTATATACACAGCCATAACTATTTAGAAAAAGGCACAACACATTATAACCATGTTTATAATGCATTATGAATGTTCTATGAAGCTCCCATCTATAATGGACTATAAATACATTCATAATGCATTATAATAGCTTACACTGACTATTAAGATATCTATAGTACATTATAGATGAGAGCTTCATAGAGTATTCATAATGCATTATAAACATGGTTAATACAACGTAAACATGGCCATAATGTCTGCTTTAAGTATAGTGTTTTCATTTTTGGTACCTATTAGGTTGATAGCCATCAATCATCTTGGGTTTGCATGCCTCATTTCGCTCACTATCAACAGAATCAAAATGGGAAGGTGATTAAGTCCTGCCTCTGTGATGCAGTGCCTTTCCTAAAATGGATGTCAGGAGCATCAGCGACGCCCTCCTACCTGTGTGTCCTTGCCAAAGAGCTCACAGAAACTCATAGAAACACAGACAGCCAGGAGACCAGAGGCTCAGTAGGAATGTAAACCTTCTACTGGAGGCGTGAACATAAGCATGATAAAACCTTGGCTATAGCAGCCTAATGAATCACTGAAAAATGAAAGTAACAAAAGTAGCAAAACATCGAAGCTCAGCTGGACTTATATAACACAAAAAGCCACTTTGCACAAAAAAACATATATGGTAATAGCAGGGAGATCCAAGCGAAAGAGAATTCATTTTCAGAAAATGCATAATTAAGATGATTTGAGGATATTTTCAGCAAATTTGAAATGTAGTAATTTTGAGCGAGTGGAAAATCCGGCTTTCCCAGCACATTAAAATTCACCAGGACCTTGTTATCACACAAGTTTTATATTTTTTCTGCTTATTATCTTTTCATTTCTCTGCCTGACATTCGAAGTGCCATCTTCACTCATCTCTGCAAATAAGCAGTGATATCTGCGCACATATTGTCCCTGCCTCTTGATATCGGGCCCAGAGATCCGGCAGATGCTGTTTGTTATGGCGACCCGCGGAAGCCACGCTCGTCTGTCAGCAATTACATTTGGACCTCGTGAACGGTGCCCACTCCGCCGTTGTACGGACGACGGCCCCCTGGCCTACTCGCGGCCTTGGCCCTCGGAGTGTGGAAACCACCCATCCGCTGTGTGTGCTGTCTGTAATTTCCCAGGTTTTACCCTTATCATACAGCCAGTCATTTTTTTTAAGGTTCATAAAGATTATGAAAAAGACTGCATCCTTGCTGTACTGACTGTTAGTTGTGGCTCTGAATTGGTTTACCCCAAGAAATTACATATATCAGCTTCTAGTGACAAAAAAGTTTTTATCATTTTTTTAAGAAATTATATTTACATAATACTGCGCAAAGGTGTTACCCAGACAGAGAACCTTATGTTTATATGGTCTTTGTGATGATGTTTAATTTTGATACTATGTCTGTCATAATAATGTCTGTCTGAAACTTGGAGAACAGAAGAAATTCTTGTTATTTTTTATATTACTGTTCATTTGCCCATATTCTAATGTTACATTGTTTTTTTCTTAAATATACATTTACTGTACTACATGGGATAAATCGCTTTACACATTTCCCTTGGCTTTTATACAGTACTGTATATAAATGTACAAAATCTGTGAGTGAAACTGGAAATTTCCAGAACAACAGCTCTGCAATATGATGTTTGTTGATTTATGTATGAAGTACACAGTGTTGCATTTAGGCTGATTGCTTCGTGCAGGTGGGCAAAACCCTAGGCCTTCTGCGTGATATGATTTTAGTGGGAGTTGAATTATTTAATAGCCAGAGGTGTTTGTTCGTGGCCTGCAATTGGCTTCAGTTTATTTATTTTTTTTGTTGTTGTACTAAACCACACATTGTACGCTGAACCATTTTATTATGACACTATCCAGCTCTTCTGGAGAGTGATGTCACAGAGGGGTTGTGGACTAACCAATCATATCTTTAGAAGGACTTGGCAGCCCGGGCCCCTTCCATGTATTAAGTGACCTTTTGTGCCATTGCTTATAACACAACCCCCCCCTCCCCCCCCCCCCGTGGCTTATGCAGCAGATGGTACAGTCCCCGGTGGAATTTATTTTTCCCAGTCAGTATAAAATGGCCAGCAGTGGTCTCCTGGGAGGGTAAAAGGTTAAATTGATAAATATGATGCGTGGTTCTTTGAGCACTTGACATAAGGAAGCAATCAGGCAGGTGAAGCCATGCCGCATCTCTGTGATGAATAGCCTTCCGCAGCAGACAGCTGCAAGCTAATAGACCCAGCAGGAAGATGTATGGAAAATTTATGGCTAAAAATACAGCCCAGGCAAACGGAGGCCGGTACTGAGTTGCGTTTGCGGCTGTTGTTAGCTGCCGAGTGAGGTGTCATCTGTCCACGGGCGCCTCCATCACCTGTGATGGAGCGTAATGTTCGCACAAACAAGCCTCATCATCGCTGGGTAATAGCACGCCGCTCCAGATCCTCACAGACATGGTGCAGAGTCCGTTAGGGCAGCAGCTGTGAGGCTGCAGCTGGTTTCTGTTGAGCAGGGTATTATTTTGTGTCATCAGTTGGTTGGACTGGATCCTGAAAATAGCTGAATAACATAAACAGGTGTTTAGATTCTGCTGTGTATTTCTGTGTAGTTGTTTTGCATAGATTATTGGTCTTCTTATGGTGCTTCAAGCAAAATCAATATAGCAGAAGTTACTTTTGCATTGCAGGCATGATGTAACAATGTTATAGGGTAGCTGTTCTGATATCTGCTTAAAATACTTTTCAAAAATGCAGTATTTTGGGCCAGCAGAGGGTTGGAGGTCCACCATCGATTGTTGCTTGAAGTTGCTTACTTGGTGTAAACCACTTCAGGGTTTGTTTCTCTAAGGTCAAAGTGCAGACCTGGAGCCTGACTCACAAAGCAGGATTTTTTACGGATTTAAGTTGATGTCTCATGAAGTGATCAACAGATGGGCAGAGTCAATGGTCTATGTTAACTGACTTCTGCAGCCTTTTCAGATTATACATTCTCATGTATTTATGCCATAGGTAATATTTTACTTGACGGGGCACAGATACTTAGTAATAACACCGTTACTACCATGCATGAACAAATTTATGATGATTCATTAATAATGAACAAACATGAGATCAGTATTTCACTTTTGTTATTCATGAATTGCTCCTTCAGTAGTTCCTCAGTAGTTCCTTCAGTAGTTCACAAAGGCTTACAGAATTAACAGAAATAATAACAAATATATGGTAACACTTTACTTGAGGGGGCACAAATTTTGTAGTAGTGCACTCTTACTTAATGTATTAATTAACCAGTAACTAA
>JAODKE010000041.1:20655503-20682789 GCA_026779605.1 Mormyrus hasselquistii
TGTTTCGTGGGTGTTCGCTAGCGTGTTGAATTGAGTATAAGGGGGGAGGGGGGGGGGGGGGGGGGGGGGGGGGGGGGGGGGGGGGGGGGGGGGGGTTCAGGGAACGAGACGGCTTTCTGGGCTTAGTGTCGCCGCCTTGGGGAGTGGGAGTGCATACACACCGTCTGCCTTAAGTGGCTGCTTAAAAACGCAACGTTTAGATTTATGTTCCACCTGTGGGTGCTGTAAAGATGGTTCAGCGGGCGAGACCAAACCTGTCATCTGGCCATATTCATGCGGAATTGAGTGCATCTTCCATTAATGAAAATTGGCCGTGTTTTCAGAGATCTGGAAGGGTACCCGGGATAATGCACGAGTGCGTCTTTCTGAAGCACTCCACTCAGTTGACTAAGAGTACCGACTTTCATTCATGCTTAGGGGCTGTAGCCCCACCATTAATCATACAGGAGAAGGTCTTTGATCCGCCCACAGAATCAAATGATCAGAATGTGAAAAGTGTAGGTGCTTCAGTGTGTAAACAGAAAAGCTAATTTCTGAGAATAACAGGACGTTGAGACTGAGCTTTTGCACATTTGAATCCTAGCCACAGATTGCCCACCTCCCCCCTCCCCCTGCTCTCACTGGGCCTGTGAATCGTGTTTTCAGCGTGGCATGCAAAGTTGCAGTGAGGAAACATTTGCTTCCAGTTAATGCAGTGGTAGGAGCTGAACTGGAAGGTTAGGTGTGGAAGCCGTGGTTCTGAGAAACGCTGCCCCCGCCTCTCTCTAGAAAGCACACCAACTAAATTAAGCTGCTCCTTCCATTTCCTCGATCTTCACCGAACGGGAACTTTATTATAGAGAAGACCGGCAATGCACAGTGTGGTAGCACTGCTGCTCGCTCATTACTGAAGCTTCTGGAAAAAATCTCCCTCACTTTTAAAAAAAAAAATTATAAAAATGACACACTGACAATGTGTGAGACCTACATCTTATTAGGGGGAATGGAAAGTCGGTCGAATTCAGCGGTGTAGCACAGAGAGAGGGGCGTGAGGCAGGGAGCGTGTGTCATTTGGGGTTTCTGACGGCTGAGGCATCTTCAGCACCGCACAGGGATCAGCCACAGAAATGCGAAGATGGATTTCTCTGTGGATGGGTTAAGTTAAATGCTTGAGTCACGGTTGTGGCTTTAGGTTGGCTGGACTGTTGATTGAGGAGAAACCAAGACAGTATCCTACCCCAGCTGCTGTCATGAATGAAGCTGCTTTTTTTGTTTGCTTTCTTGGCAGGAAACCCACTCGGGAAATTGTACGAGTGAATTTAATAATGTTTTAAGGAATCATTGTTCTGAAAGGAAAATCTTCACAAAACATTATCAGTGGAGTTAATCGACTTGCCACTGTTTGAAACAAAAATCGGTCTGTCCAAGACACAGTATGCTCACATGCAGATCTCATAATGGTTATTTAAGGATTCATACTGTGCGTCCAGAGCTGATTTTCAGTGACATACTGTCATACTGTGATAAAGGCACTATTTCTGCTGCTTGTTTGCTTCTTACGTGAATAAATGCTTGGAGTAAACAATCTGGAGAATTTGTGGGTGTTTAACTCATAGTTTCTGTCCAGTAGACAGACTGTTTGTTAGGATGCACCTTATTTGGGGCAGATAGGACGGGTAACATTTCAAGCAGAGACAGGATAAAGGAGGCAAGGAGCTCAATTACAGGATGGACTTTCTGTACATGCTGTGTCGACTGCAAAAGCCGCCACACGCCAGCAGTTTAAGAGTTCATAAACCTGCTTTTGTATCCTGCTTCTGAAGTTTGTGTTACTTGGGTACTTTCCGGCTCTTTTTACGGGGTGTTTTAGAAATGATTTGTTGGGTTCTTTATCGACTTGTGGCTGAGAGTATTTACGGGTAGGGAACTGAGGGACCTATTTTATCTTGGACATATCTCAGGCCCAGGACAGATCTCCTGCCAACGGGTCTCCAGGGGTACTGGTTGCCAGGACCCAATTTTATTTAGAAGATCTGTTGGAAAAGAGGTTGCCAGTCCTTCCAGGTCGATAAAAGTAAAAGCAGAGTTTAAGTTAGTCTGCTTATTTATCTGTCTCCAACCTCGCACACAGATGAACATTCTGTTAATGAGAAATGTACGAGTCCAGTCTCAGTCTCAGCCTCGCCTCCGCTAGAACCACTACCTGGTTTTCGAACCCGGAACCGGTCCGCATGTGCAGTGGTGTCCATGAGCTTAGCCAAGCTGCCTTTCATGGGCCATTGTAAGTTTCCAGATAGCACAACCCAGGCCTCGTCTTTTCCGTCCCCAATGAGCAATAAAAGATCAGTCATTTACAGGAGGACAGACTAAATATTCATGACCTCCTGGAAGTTTCCGGAAATCAATTTGAGGTTTTAACACTTATAATCGACTCCCTCTTTTAATAGATTTGGCGAGCCGGTAGCAGAAGAGCGATCCTCCAGGAGGCCAAAGGACGCTGCTCGATTGAGACACCTGTCCCCTAATGAAAGCCAAGCTTGTCACATACCCATGATGGAGCTGTCAGTGATTCTCAATTTTCAGGGCTAGGATAATCAGAGGGCCCCATTTAGACTTTTTCAAGTCTCTTTTTTTGGTGAAAGTATGGATATTTCACCATGTGAAGTGCAGCGGCATAATTATTCTCGGCAATAATTACGAAGAAGATCTCTTAATTATTTTCTGTGTTTTCACACGGTTCTTGCGTCACGCTTCGTGTGTAATTACAGATCGGATATTCTGACGCAAAGGAGGCAGCGGCGCTGTGATAAAAAGGATCCATCGCAACCCGCATAAAACCACAGTAAACTGTCACACTAATGAGTTCTGCCAAGACTACTTGTTTCGGAAAGACCATTAAATTGTGTGCCACTTTGCAGAAAGCTTACAGCCTTAGAGACCTTATTAATTTTGTTGCATTAAAAGTTGTGTACACAGCACTTTCATCACAGAAGGGCAGACAGTAAGTTTTGACTGTTGGCATTACAACTGGAAAAAGTTATTCTGCAAAAATACTACAGAATCACAGAATATCCCTCCATTGTTTCCCATAAATTTAAATAGCTGCCTTTTAAAGTCTTGAATGGATTTATTTATATCCTAGTGCAGTTTCTCCAGCCAGATTAACAGCTTTATAAAATGCACCGTGTGACTCTGGAAGAGCTTCAGATGCATTCTTCATGAATGCCGTAATGAGAATTTCACACCCAAAGCAACAAAAGGCGACATTTGGGCAAACAGTTGGTTAATGGAGTGGACTTAGGGACTGCGGGGTTAACAAGCAGGGCAGTTACCAGCACGTGATCCAGCGAATCTGGGACACTGTTAGATTGTGTTTGACAGCAGATGGACATGGGTTCCGAACCCAGCCAAATAAAAGGCTTACACTCTGTGTGATCCACTGCTGCATCTCCTGTCTAAGGGTTCTGTTCATGCCTTACGGTCCTTTTTGCCCCCGTATCTGAGAGGCTAACCCCCCCCCCCCCCCAATACAGCGCATGCACTAAGGCACAAAATGCTAGAGCTGTTTCTTTCTTTTTTTTTTTTTTATCATGCGGCAATTTCTAGAATGGGGCAGCTGTAACATGGACACTTAATTCCTCCAATCAATACCTGTCCTTCCTTGCAGCCTTTGGAAAAGCAGCCAGATCGCTCAGCCACTGCATGCTGCCTGACTGCAGGGCAGACTGTGTGCAGCAGGGGAGACGGACCCTGTAAACCCCAATCTGCCATACAGTCACCGTACTCATCTGCTGCAGGACATCGAAGGTCCAAGGCACCCACCAGTCACTGTACCCATCTGCTCCCGGACATGCAGGAGTGAAAGAGTCCTGTGGGTGAACCTGCACGTTTTTCCAGTTCATATTTTTGAAGAAATGACAACCCTAAGCCCGGGTTTTTGTGTAGTATGACAGGATGGGGTGGTTTTTCATGGGGTGGGTCATGGACTGCCTGAGCGGTGAGCAGCACGTCTGCGGGACAGAAGATGCCTTATGTGGTGTGAAAAAGATGCAGATTATACAACACTTTTAATTGCGTGGCTGGTAATTTTATCTACAGTAGATTTTCACTAGATATGATTCCTCAGTCCTGGTTTGGTCCGCTGGTTTTACAGATAGGTCTCCCTTAACCACCATGCGGATTCCATGCCGTGCCTGTCACAGCCAGCTGAAGGCTTACCTGGAGAAGTGGATGGCGTGATGGCCGGCCACACTGAAGTAGAAGTTGGTGGTGTGCTGCAGCTCGTCGCTCTGCCCGCTTGCCTCGATCCAGTGGCCGATGGGGTGGCAGTAAATTCCATCCACCACATTGCCGCCATCAAACACACAGCAGCGGTCATGATGAGGACCGTTGCCTAGAGACAGCAGTCAGAAACACAAAATTAACTTTTCTGCGGTGTATAGCAATAACAAGTAATGTAGACTCTAATTAAAATACCAACAGGTCAGACAATAGTCATGAGAGTGAAAACTGTACCTTGATGGCGGGAATGGTACGTACTATTAACGCGAGGTCACGCGAGTGCATACGTACTATTAACGCGAGGTCACGTGAGTGCAACAGATAGCTGATATCTATCCTGGTTGCACCATTTTAACAAGATAAATGCCTGGAACTCGCAAATGGCTTTTCTCCTAGTGCCAATGTGACAGCTAAAGCCGTAGGCTGTCAGAAAGGCAGGGAATTTCTAAACCAGGTCTGACTGGATGACGTTTTTCATGGTTAAATAACAAACTGTCTCAACACAAGACTCTTGGTAAAATAAAATGAGTTGTTAATTAGTTGCATTTTCTCTTTCGCGCATTAAAATACACGTTTGGAATTGTCTGTATATTGTTTTAGGATACTTGGATTAAAACGCCAAACAGCAAAGCCAATTAGGAAAAATGAAAAGGATGTGTCAAATGTTTTTAGTTTCCTCTCTGTCGAATGAGCGCCCAGTATTCAAACAGCGATTTCGCCTCGCTTAATTATGAGATCCCACTGATTTCCGGCCACTGACTTTGAACAAAAGAAACTATGCAGATTGGTTTTACAGTTCTAGCGGGGACAAAACCGTGGGCAGGAACCGACGTGTGTCAGTGCTTCTGTCAATGGAAAAGAGGAGAGGGTGTATCTTAAATGTGCAGTTTTTGTGCGTGGTATGTTTACGCCAGTCATAAAAAACAAAATAATTTGCTGGTTCTCGTGTAAACTTAATTTACTTCTTCCAGTAAACAGGGGAAACCAGGACTTCTTGGTAGCTGTCCAGTTCTGGTTTGGTTATTGAATTACAATAAACAAACAAGTAACGCGATTACTTACAAATGAACGGCTTTTGATTTTTCACAGGGGAAATGGTGTGTTTGTAATTTCTTGAGTATCTTGTGGTTTGATTGATTGAACCCAACAGAGCCAACAGGTGCAGAGCGACGCAGACATAAACAGCCCGTTCGCGGAGGCAGGCCAGCCCCCTAAACCGCTGCGTGGGTGATGCATGAATTACGGCTCTCTAATATGACAAGTGTCAAGGAAATCACAAAAAAGGTTAGCCATAAATTACCTAATGAGCACCCCGGCTCTGGGGGATTTAAGCACTCGCAGCCGTTTCATAATGTTCTTACATCCAGAATGCATAAAATAATAATAATAATAATAATAATAATAATAATAATAATAATAATAATAAATCGTAATGAATCTTTTGAAAATCTGGTACGGTGTCCTATCACAAAAACTTGTAAAAAACTTTGAAATTTACTACTAATAGAAATTGTTGGTACATTAACATACAGCTATGAAGTCCCGACAGGTCGCCAGGTTTCCAATTGGATGAAGATGATTTTGTAGTATTTTTGCAGAATTATTACAGTTATAATGTCAGCAGTTAGAACTTACTCTCCCTACAGCTCGCCCTTGTTCAGGACCAAGGACAGCGCCCCTCATCGCATTTTGAGGGAGATGACCATGCATAGACCTACGAGGCACCATTTCGCCTCGCTTGTTGTCATATCCTACAGCAAAATTAAGCAACTTAAAAAACTTCAATATCCTATCTGAAGTTCGGACCAGTTCAGATTGTTACTTTTCCTAAATGTCCACCCACTCATAATGGGGATTATTAACGGAAGACACTTGTTAACTTTATAGGTTAATTCGTTTGTCACTATTTATTTTTTCCGATTAAATTTTGGTTCATGCATCTATTTAATTTGAGATGCAAAAATTAAAAATCGGGTTATTTACAATCTTTGGTATGGTGGTGCAGTGGTTAGCACGGTTACCTCACAGCAAGAAGGTCCTGCGTTTGATACCCGGGGTCACCCAGTGTGCCTTTATGTGTGGAGTTTGCATGTTCTCCCCATGCATGTGTGGGTTACCTCCCACAGTCCAAAAACACGCAGATTAGGTTAACTGGCTACTCTAAATTGTCCATAGGTGTAAATGGGAGTATGCTTGTCTGTGTTGGCCATGTGGTGGACTCGCGACCTGCCCAGGGTGTACCCTACCTCTCGCCCGAAGATGCTGGGATTGGCTCCATCTTCCCCGCGACCCGAAATGGTTAAAGCGGTAAAGATAATGGATGGATAGATTACCCAATTTATAATTCAAAGAATAAGTCGCAAAGACGCAGATTTTAAAACAGAGCTCGCAATGCTTATTATGGGACAATGCTGCGAGACTATTCAAGACTAGAATAACTAATAATACGTGCAGTGAGAATAATTAGCTGCGGTGTTTGCTAAGAGACTGTCAGCAGTACCAAAGTGAGATGAAGATTTTTTCTTATAAATTGATCAGATGACATATTGATAAAATGTCGTGATGAACGTTTCGTAAAAGACAGCGTATATTGTATACTACTTACTTGTATACCTTGTTATGATTTTAAGACGCATGTGTGCCGGTGACATTGAAGATTAAACTCTAATCGTGTGAGTATAATAAATATTTCGTACCTCGTCACTTTAATAACTCTCATTTGTAAAACTAACATTACGGCGTATTAGTTATTGGTTGTGTATTTCAATGTAATTTATCCAGACCATTAACTGAACAGTGAAGCTCACGATCGGCAGTGTTGTGTAGAGAAAGACTGTACTCTCTTGACGAGACCTTTGTGCTGTCAAATAATCAGTAAACATTTTATATATGACATTTTTACAATGGCATTTCCGCAAGGATAAGCAGAACCAGCTCTTCGAATGGCTTGTAAAATGGAAAGCAAGTAGGCTAAACACGTCGATGTACTTCCGATTTAGGCCTATATATTACGAGCTGCATGTTAAATGGCACCATATGCCGCAGCAAAACCAATCGTTTAGTAATTCAGAGGCGTTATGTTTGTAATTGAAGGTAGTGCAGGATATGAGCGTGGGGGAGTGTATGCAGAAGATAGGGATGAGGTACGTCGGTGAACGAGTGACACCATTGAATATGTACGACTTAGTATGAGCCCGGTTTCAAGTGTTGGGAAAGTCTGTCTCCGGAGTACCACTTTCCAATTATGAAGATTTGTCGCCATCTACTTGTGAAAATGATGCACCGCTTCAAATTAAAATCACAGTGTCTTTTACCTTTTCTAACGGAATAACTGAACTTTCAACGCAACCGAACATTTTATAGAGGTCGCGGTATTTTTTTTTATTTTGTCATCTGAACTATTTGTTTTAAATTTCGAACACAAAAATAGCCTTACTTTAACTTTGAACGACTCAATGTCACAACATATTTATTAAGTTAGTACTTAGTATTATTAGTATACTTTAATATATTGTATTTAATTGAGTAGGCATGTATTAGAAGTATACATCACATAACAATAAAAATATAATGTCAACACAAGTAACAAAACACATGATAAACAAAAATAACATTAATTCGTATGGTGGCAGTATGCAGTGGTACAGTACCTTCCCAGATGAGGTTTCCGCCCACCCGTTTAACGAACTTAAACCAGTGTTTATCGGTGTACGGTTCCGCCAGCAGGACCTCGCCGGTCCAGAGGCAAGGCTCGCAGGTCGATAGGACCTTCCTCGACGGCGTCATCGGAACCGCCCTCGCCGGATCCCAGTGCCCCATCTCCGGACGGGAACCCAGTATCAGCAGTTCCACGTCTTCAGATTCCGGGATTAGAACCACGCCGAATCTGAAAAGCAGCATCTTTCTTGTTTTCTTAAGAGAGTATGATAGTAAACAAGGCAGTTAGCCTACTGCCTCCCCGGTTCTATAATATATTATATAATCAAATTACAGTCAGCTGAAATACGTTCTTTCGAATGTAGCTCTGTAATAGACGAAATATGACTATTTGTATCTGCTAGTATTTTTGAATTTATTAGTTTGGATAACGCACGTATCTGGGACAGACCCTCTTCCTTTTCTGTTTATTAAACTACGCGCAGACTTGGATACATAGAGCAGTCAAGGTCGAAAGTTAGCACTACCGAAGCTGGGAGGGGACAATTTGTGCTACATTTGTGTTTGAATAAATTGGGAAATGTGACAAAGTTCTGATTTTGAACGAAGAATGATTTCAGTCCAAATTCTTTCACAACGCATGGGAAATTATATTGCGCTTCAGTTCGATACTGAATCCATACCTTTGGAACGAAGTGTAATGCAATATATTTGCAAATGGTACCATCTAGTGGCTCGGAAGAGTAACTTCGATTTAAATGTCTGTATTGCAGTCTGAACGAAGGCAGGCATTTAGGGAGGTATCCTGCCGAATAGCCATGCTTATTTGACACGTTTATATGGCAGATTTTGAAAAAAAAAACTAGATTTATGAAAATGATTTACTAATTAGCTTAAAAATAGCACTTGACAAACATTTTGTCTTGTTAGCCATCTTATCAGCAGCGATATCACCTGCAGTTCAGACTAAGTAATCCTCCTGAAGGTAAGCAGATTTGGGTCAGGCTGGTACTTGGATGGGAGACCAGCTAGGAAAGCTGGGTTGCTGTTGGAAGAGGTGTTGGTGTGGTGATTGGGAACGCTGCTGTTAAAATGGTGTCGCCCTACAGATGAGATGTAAAACTGAGGTTCTGACTCTTTGAGGACATAAAGATCCCTGAGCATCTTTCAAAAGAGTAGGGGTAGTACCCTGATGTCCTGCCTAAAATTGCCCACTGTGGCCCTTTCAGATCTGGCCTCCTAATCATCCCCTATATCTATTTGGTAAATTCTACTCCTTCATCGCCTTAGCTCAGGTGAGTGTACTGGCACAGAATGGCTGCCATTGCATCATCCAGGTGGGGGCTACACAGTGGTGGTGGTTGAAGTGACTCTCTGTTGGTTAAAGCACTTTGGGTGTCTTGAAATGCACTACACAACCCCTGGGAAAAAACATAGTGTCACTACTCTTGGAGGATGTTCAATCAGTTGTTTTCCTATGTAGTCCAAAAAAAGAAATCACAGATATGACACAAACCCTTTTACCTAACAGCTGAACATTCTGGCTTCGTAAAACATACCTCCAAAAAAATAATATGACATTGTTGCAATTAATGGCACATCTTTTTTTCAAAGTAGAGGAAAAAAAAATGGAATCACTCAATGTTGAGGAAAAAATTACGGAATCAAGAACAAAAAAAGAACACAATTAGTACTAGTACTTTGTTGCACCTCCTTTGGGTTTTATGACAGCTTGAATTCCTTGAGGCATGGACTTCACTAATGAAAAATAATATTTTACATCAATCAGGTTCCAACTTTCTCGTATAGCAGTTGACAGATCAGCCTTGCAGGATGGAGCCTTGTCATGTGCCACTATGTCAATTTCCACCATAAATTTTCAATTGGATTGAAATCCAGGCTGTTTGCCAGCCACGTCATTGAGTTGATATGCCTTTCTTGAAGAAAAGTTTTAATGCTCTGTGTTCAGTGGCAAGATGCATTATCATCCTGAAAAATGACTTCATCATCACCAAACCTACTCTCGATTGATGGAATGAGAAAATTTTAATGTACATCTGTGCATTTACTGTGGAGATAATGACTGCCATCTTTCCTGGTCCTTCACCTGAAATGCAACTCCATATCATCAATGACTGAGGAAATTTGCTTGCTTTCTTCAGGCAGTCATCTTTATATGTTTCATTGGGATGGCACCAAACAAATGTTCCAGCATCATCTCCCTGGCCAATGCAGATCTCTGAATACCACATTCATTCAATCATCCACTGTCCACGACTGGTTCTCTTTAGCCCACTGTAACCTTGTTTTCTTCTGTTTAGGTGTTAATGATGGTTTAAATTTGGCTTTCCTGTACCTAAATCCCATTTCCCTCAGCTGACTTTTATAGTTGAGTCACAAACATTGTCTCCTATTTCTGCCCATTTGTCTTTCATTTGTTTTGTTGTACATTTTCTATTTCCAAGGCATATTGCTTTGAGTTTTCTGTCCTGACGTTTGGATGTCTTCCTTCGTCTACCTGTTTGTTTCCCTTTTTCAACCTTCCCATTTTGTTTGTACTTGCTCCAAATTTTAGACACCTTTCCATTGTTTCAATGCATTCTCTTTTAACTAGACTAATTTTCCTAATTTGACCTGTGCAGGTATTTGTTTCAGAGATGCAAATTACAGGGTGATTCCATAATTTTTTCCTCAACATCGAGTGATTCCATATTTTTTTTCCTCTACTTGATCTGAAAAAAAAGATGCACCATTAATTGCAACAATGTCATTTTATTTTTTGGAGGTATGTTTTTCAAAGCCAGAATGTTCAGCTGTTAGGTAAAATGGTTTGTGTCATATCTGTGATTTCTTTTTTGGACTACATAGTAAAACAACTGACTGAACATCCATTTAGTGTAATGATTCGATATTTTTTTGCCAGGGGTTGTATAAATGCAGCTTTCTTTCATTCATCTTCTATAACCGCTTGTCCTATTCAAAGTCATGGGGGGTCCGGTGCATGTCCTAGGAGTTATGGGTGCAAGACAGGAAACAATCCAAGATGGAGCACCAACCCATCGCAGGGCACACTCACACAAGCACACCTACTGGAAGTTTGGTAACTCAAATTAATTTTTGATATAGAATAAATTCATTAAATACTGGAATCAAATAGTCTTCTTTAGGCAACACCCTTGAGGTGCATAATACCCAGCTATAGAGATTTTAAGCTGCCTTGAATACAAGCATCAGATGCAGCCGGACATTTTATCAAGGATATGCAGAAGGGTCATTGTGAATACATGTACTGAAGTCACTTGCTGTTCATCAAAGGCTGTACCAGGTGTTTGAAACCACTCGGAACACCAAGATTAACAAAACGCACAATTATGAGAGGTTGAATATGATTCTTTAATTCAACAGCAATGAAATTCCATGCATCAATGAGACCACAACAAGAAAGATGGGATCATTGTTCAATGTCTCTTTTTCCTCTGTTACCATGGTGAGGGGAAGACTTTGAGAAAATAGAAATTTAGCTGTTTGCTAGTAGCAGCATTTGTTTTGAGTTATATCCTCTAATGCATTGGCCTACAAGTGACGACTCCCTAGATACCGTCACACTCATGATACCCCTGTCTTTCAGGAGCCCCCCCCGTCACACCTGGGGATCATCCCAAGTGGAGATCATGCTGGTCTTGGGTTAGCCAGCATGCTGCTCTCTATGGTAAGTAACAAGGCACAAGTAGAGGACCCTGACTAAACTCCCATAAGACTTTGCTTTCTCAAAACAAAGGTGTAATTTTGTGTGAACAAATTTCACTTGGAATCTAAGTACCCTTCAATCATTTCATAATTTTCATCCCATTAACACAGAATGCTGCTTGCTTGAAGTATGTATTGTGGATACAATTTGCATGTTATGTCAAAACCACTATTGCTGTATAAAACAATGAACAAAGCAACTTTAGAGTACATATCTCTAAATACACTACGCCCGTCCTTAGTGTCTGACAAATGTGCACTATAAAACTTAGAGTAAACGTTACAGTCAGTAAAGTGCTTGGTGATCTTTATAATAAATGTTTATTTATTGCTTAACACGCAAACCAGATGCACTAGAAAAAGATAGAACGCAAGATATAAAACAAAAACACGGGAGTAGACCGGGTTTGAGAACGTTCCATCCAATTTGTCTTGCGATGCTGGATTTTACGGAGAGAAAAGGCCAATGCAGACTTTAAAAAATTCAAGCTTGAGACAACGTTCTGATTCATCTGTCCTCTGAGCCGTACACGAGACGACACACTGTGGCAGGCACACGCCGGCGGAATTACACGCTCATCCACAGGCAGATTGTGTTTTTTGGTTTGGTCAGACTTGGGAAAGACAAAAATCCTCAAGTGTCCTGCTTTGGGAAAGTGCACACGGTTCTCTGAACATCACTGGAGTGACCCAAAACAAGGGCACTTTTTAACAAAGCAAGCCATGCGAGATAATGACGTGAAACTGGTGTCGATCCTGGGGACAGGGACCAAGTGACGGGGCTGCGGATTCCCCACCATGCCCAGAAAGTCCAAGTGTTATTTCTTACATTAAGGCTCCTTCTGACTTCATTGCTACACAGTACTGACTTTTTAATATAAAAAATAAATTTAACAGCAAAATATTTATTTACACAGTGATAGATTATTTAAAGTATGATACTGGCTTGAGGACGGAGCGTAGCGAGCGGCCCTCCTTGGTGAGCTCCCTGGTGAAGCACATGCAAGGCAGGGGGACGGCCTCCTCCCGCCGCTCCACCGTGTTGAAGCGGCACTCCTTCAGGTGGTCGGCCATGCTGGCGATGTCGGCGAACTTCCAGTCCTTCACGGTGCTGAACGACGTGCTGAAGCGCCACACCTGGCGGGAGGCGGAAGTGCAGAAAGTGGCCGTTAGCGCATGGGCCCAGGTATGGCCCCCATATGTCGTCTTACATGGGGACGTATTTGGCACAGAAAATGATGTTTAAATGATCTTCATATTAAACCTCCTAAAACCACTCGAGTATTTGTAGCGACCAATACAACCATGTAATTTTTTGACTCATCAGCTAATCACCCTTGTTTGGCTAATCAATACCTCACTGAGTTATTTATTGAATTACATTAAATTTTGCCACCAGCTCCATTAATTAATAAATACATGGAATGGCTGGGTGCCCCTGAGGTCTGGGAACTGAATCTGTGTTCCATCTGGCCATCCAGCAAGATATCAGTAACTTGTTGTGTTACTGTTCATTTAATGTGCTGATGTTCAATTATGTTGTTTTTTTGTGCAGATAAACATTTACTACCCAGATAAATAGCATTAAACATTTTTTGACTGCCAAGGACTTTTGCACAGTACTGTAGATCTTTTTTAATGAAGGAATATGGAAACTCTGACAAGTACGAGTAGGTTGAGCAGTTAGTGCCTCTAACCACATGACCATGTGTATGATGTCACTCATCCACAGTGCCCCACCTTGTCTTTGATCTGCCATGAGGGGCACCCGGCATTGGGCAGCGGCCGCTTCTCCCAGAGCAGCACCACCATGCCGCGTGTCTGCAGCAAGCTGGCACAGAGGTCTCTCATCGTTCGTGACACCTGGGACAGCTGGCACAGGCTAAAGCCATCCAGGAAGCTGGCAATGTGCTGCAGTACCTCAAACGGCAGGCCACTCAGCCGGTCGCCACAGTCTCCGGGCGCCGGCTCCACCCGAGGGATGGGGCTAGGCTGCACCCCGAAGGACCGCAAGTGCCGGTCGTGGACGATCTTGGATCCCTGCGTGGACGGGCAGAACCGCCGCTGGGAGAACGTGCAGCCATAGTAGGCGAGTGGGCAGCGCCGCTCCATCCAGCCATTTAGCCCCGCGTGGATATCCCCGTGGACGTTCTTGAAGTGGGAGGAGAACTCGTCCCTTTTGAAGAGCTGCCCGCACACGAAGGTAAACATGGAGCGTTGTTTGGTCTGGTCCCGGGCCACACACTCCAGAACCAAGTCGAGCCTCAGAGGGTGGAATGGACTGGGGTTGGTCAGCTGGGGATTGGCGTGGTCGCAGGCAGAAGCCGATGCGATGTCTCCCACCATGGTGCTGGTTGCCAGGATGGCGGATGGGAAGGAGAAGGTCTGGGTGCCAATTTCCACGCTGTAGCCATCGGCAAATCTGCTATCACAGATACCCTGGCCTCCAGGAGAGTCTACTTCCAGGTCAGATGTATCCACTGCTCTGTCCTCCAATTTGGCTTGAATTGGAAATGGGTCAGTGAATGTATCCCTTCGACCACTGAAGGCAAGCATGCCCATTCCCCTCAATGCCTGGAGGTTCTGCAGCTTTTGTCCAAACCACTTCTCCTCAAACTCCACTGGCGAGTGCTCCTCATTCTGCTCATCACCAGGAAGTGGAATTGGCAGCGGAAGTGGCGAAGGCTGGGCCCTGGGGGGCTCCTGGGTTTCCATGGCTATAGAATCCTCCGGCACTTCCGACGTCCCATTGGGTTGTTCCGAGTCCCGATACCTTTTGGTATCTGTACATCCAGGCTCCCTTGCCCTCAATTCCATCTCATCCAGGTCCAGCTCATTCTGGGCACCACTGCTGTAGAAGCCATTGCACAGAGGCTCCTCCTTGTCCTTCGTGGTTATACCCTTCATACTCTTCTCCTCCATGACTTCTAAAAGTTCAAACAATTCATTTTGCTCCATCCACATCTTCCCATCCCCCATGTCTTCGGGTGAGTGGTCCCTCCCCCCCACCGCCCCCACCTTACAGTCAAGCTCTTGGCCACCACTGTCCATCACCTTGACTTTCTCCACATGCAATGCTTCATCTTCTGCTCCACCATGGAATTCACCATTGCTCTCAGCATCCCTGTCGGTTACAGCCCCACTTATCGTGCCCATGTCCTTGGTGACACTGTTGAGGATACCCAAGGCAGCCACCAAACTTCTGCTGGTCTCCGCCGTGGCTTGGTAGAGTTTGCTATACGACTCCTCGTCCAGGCCGTTGATCCCATTAGCGATTTTCTCCCTCGCCAGTGTCGATGCCAGCGGCACCTTCTCGCTCACGCTTGACCGTTTCTCAGCAAGCCTCGACATCGCCATCACCGCCTTGAGGGACTCTAAAAGCATCCGCTGGTCCTGCAGGGCCAGCGCCATGTCCAGCTGCTCCACCTCATCCACGTCTTTGCTCAGGTTCTCGTAAGACGTGCGGTCCGCATAGCTGACGGGCCACCGATTCCACTCCATGGTGCAGCAGACCACACTGGCTGGGCAGACCTCCAGGTGCTCTGCAATTTTGTTCCGCGCCACCGTGAAGGGACAGCCGAAGCCGCTGTTCAGACACGGCACACGTTCCTGCGGGCACAACAGCCGGTGCTCGCCCGCTTTGCACGTGTGGAACACGGCCCCGCAGACCAGCGCGCAGCCCATCAGCGCGCAGGCCTTGCCTGGTTCCGGCCTCACCATGCACCGCCTGCTCACGCAGCCCATGCAATGGACGTGCTGCGTCTCAATCTCGAGGGGTGGTGCCTCTGCAACGTGGAACCAACAGTCATCTTAAAAACCATAAACACAGAGGACGGAATGTATGATATTGTGGTGTTTTTTGATTTACCTTTTTCCTGTGCGACATTTATCAATTCCATACTTGGATCCCTGAAACGTGGAGAGAAATGAAAAATGATTATTTTTAAAACAACTCTGCATTTTATTCAAAATATACAGGCATTCCAAAATAACTAAGCCCTACAGCTATGCACCTGTCACACAAACCCACATCCACCTTTGTAAATTCAATGTACCGAGAGAAAGTAATGGGGTGAGCAGGAGTGTATGGAGGATGGGAAAAAAATGTTGACAGTAAATCTGTCTGGTGGTCTATGGAAAATGTCAGAACCCTCAATCACCTCAATTGCCTGTTCTTCTTCCGCTTAGTGCAAGACAAAATGAAATGGCCCGATGCAATCAGAGACCAGTGACCTATCAGCAGGCAGTGGTCTTAACAGGAGTGTAAAAGGACAAGTCCAATTCAAAGGGCCTTCCTCTAGAGCAGTGTTTCCCAATCCGGTCCTCGGGGACCCACACATGGTCCACGTTTTTGCTCCCTCTCAGCTCCCAGCATTTGAAAACAATACATTCAACCATTCATCCATCCATTTTCTGAAACCGCTTGTCCAACTCAAGGCTGCAGGCAGGTTTGGACACTATCCCAGAGGCTACGAGCTACTTAACATATTATCAAAATATTTTTATTCACATAAAAGGACAGAACATGCTGCTCCTCCCAAAAAAATAAAGTAATACCGTCACCATCCAAAAAGTGAAAAATATTGTGATACCAATTTTAGGTTATACGGCCCACCCATAGTCAAAATCTCCATGCTGATACATAACTGGTACTGTTTTCCCCTTTAAGCTGGACTGTTTTGAAATAAATGAACAAATAAGACTGCACTAGGTGACAGGGTGGCTCAGAAGGTAACACTCCTACCTCAAGTCCTCAAAGTTTAGGGTTCAAATCCCACTTCCACTATGTGTGTGGAGTTTGCATAACCCATGTCGCATGGGTCCCAGTGCAAAGATGGCAATATGGGATCTAGAAATTGGCAGTAACATAAATGTATTTGCTTTGTGATAAACTGGCATCCAGCCAGGGTGCTCTGTGCTGCATGGCATTGGCTCTCGGTTACTCTGTCCAGGACAAGCAATTGGAAGATGGAGGGAGACCCGAGGTCTGGTTCATTTCTGAAGTTTTAGAATGATTTATACAGCTGCAGTCTGTAATCTAATTGACTTCAACATAATAGCTATGCACAAATCCTGCATTCCAAAACTTTCCTAGGCAAACCTCCTTCTTTAGAAAAAATGTGACCCCCCCCCCCTTATAATAAAATGCAGAAATTGTATGTGTAATGTGGCAAAAATCATGGTATCACTTGACAAATGCAAACAAAAAAAAACTAAGTTGTAAAAACAAGACATCTGGCTAGAACAAATACCTGTTGAGATAACTACAGTAGATATCCTGAGAGAAGCCTGCAGTTAAGTTTATTTTCCATACTGAATCTTTAAAATAATAGCAAATTATTGCTATATAATTTAGCATTATATAATATCCATACTGGATTCAAAATTTACATCCAGCAGACTAAAATAGCAAACTGGGATACGTTCATCACATTTTGTCTATGACCTCCAAAAATATCTTTATTAATAAGTTAATTAATATTCTTGTCAGAGTGCAACAGGTGTGGAGGCGCTCCAGAGCTGATGTTTCCAGTGTGGGAGTTTCTTAGGGCAGAAGGAAAAAAAAATGGTTGGTTCAGAGAGAGAATCAATCAGATTGTAGGAGTTGGTTGGTCCCACCTCTACAATGTGATTGATAATCTCTCTGAACCAATCCTTTTTCCTTCTGCCCTCAGAACAATTTTGTGTCAATAAAAGTCCTATGAGCGTGTTTCCAGACATCATCCGCTTCTCTGTGTCCGTTTTCATGTAAGCCGTCACATCTGCACCACGTCACATTTTGCCACATTGGTCAAGGACCCGTACAGGGCGTTGTTGCATGGGTCTGCCCAAGAAAACAGCACACCCACCAATACCAGTTACCGCTTACTGGCAGGTGGAAACGTTACCTATATCGATACCGACACTCATCACTCATGCAAACAGACCGACAGTGAATCGCCGCACAGCTCCAGGTGAGGAGCTCCGGTACAGTTAAATACAGTATAAATTATTCACAGTTATGATGCATTTTATTCAGGGCATCTGCACCCTTCCCTGTTAAACCCGAGGCTGCCTGTAACAGATGTGGGTCCGTTGTGGCTTTACTTGTCTCCACTTTCTGACATCACACCCGCCGGTAGCCGTAAGTTTCGTTTTTCCAACTTGTTAAAGTTTCACACGCAGGAGTAAGATACACATACAACCCAGGAATGCACCTTAAGCCCATTGGCGGTGACGCGGAGGAGCCCGCGGGCTATCCAGAGACACGGCCAGCGGGCTGCCAGCGAACAAAGAACGCGGAACTCGATCGATCGGTCCGGCTCTCGCCCGACGCGACGACTCGAGTGGACCTCCGGGTTGACAAAAGCTGCGACAAAGCAGCATCCCCAGCCCGTGGTCGCTGTTAGGAGGATGGCTGAACTTTCTGCGGTCTTATAAACAACCGGAGCGCCGCAAATGCTGCTTACCGTGGCAATGCAATTAACTGGATTTCCCCGGTCACTCAATGCGATCGCTCGGCTTGCGTGCGTCCCCGTGTAGCTCCTCACGTTTATCTGGCAGCTTTGACACTTTTACCGTGTCTACCTTAGCGCAGCTCTACGCTCGGGGTTCCTGTAATCTCGCTGTTGCATCCCCCCTGTCTGTAGCTTTTTTTTTTTCCTCCCTGGGACGCCGCTCTATGACGTCACCACGTAGCGGTCGAAGTTCGGCGAGAGAGGAGATAAATTTAAAGGGGCAGCGCTTTCCTTCGACGGAACGCGGGCCCCTATTGCTCCTGGAAGTGTGTAGCCGTCAGTCTGAATCTTCGAGGCGATGGCAGTTCCTGGGGCGTGGAGCAGTGACCGGGAACCTCATTTGCAGGCAGGCCAGTCGGGATAAGTGGGAGGTAACGGAAAACAATAAATGAAAGCAGGGCTTTAGCCCCCCTTCCCCCCATAAAAGAAAAAGTTCTATAAACCCTCCAAATAAATGCACACTAGTTTAAATAGTGTGTTTTCATTGATTTTCATCGAAATAAAACCCCCTAGTGGAGACTAATCCCCCCCAGATATAAATCTCTAGTGACGCTCCTGAATGGAAGTAAATGAAAACCGAATTCACTCAAGGGATACATTCCACATTTGTGGTATTTTAATCCTATGACGATAAATGTGTAATTTGCCAGGAGTTCCTTTAGGGTCCAGGAGAAAGAATGTTCCATCAGTGTCTCGGTTTCACTGAGATTTATAATTCTTAAAAGTCACATATATCCCTGGGCCCCATGTTCTGCAGAGCATCCAAGTCCTCCTTTATTATGCTTAAGGCATAAACGTGGCTGAAGTTCTTCTGGAGTCCCTCGGTTTCTGTTAGCAAAATACGGCATAATGTGTGGTAATTCCCACCTCACATTGTGCTAACGAATTTTCTATCTAGTGCAGTATATTGTACACTTGCATAAACACAAACACCATCTGAAGAAACTAGCTGGTTGTCCATCTGGCCAATGCACCAATGTGTCTCTAAAGTAAAATATCAATCTCTTCTTACTGGAGAAACCGTGAGCCAACTGGGCCCACATAGTAGAAATTGGCATATAAACAATATTTCTAGTTTGGCAAGGCTGCTCTGACTTGGGTCCACTACCCGCCCCCATTCAAACCCCAGTTTTCTTCCAACCGGTGACGGAGAACATCTCTGTTTTGTGCTCTCGGTTTCTGTAACTACATTCACAGTACATTCGCATTCTCTGGAGATCTAAGCACGTTGTTAAATCACTGCTGAAGTGTTAGGTGTCGAGGGCACACGCAGTTGAAACGTGTTTTGTCCCAAGTGCATGGTCATGTGTAAAGGAGTCGTGCCATTGATATGCTGCAAAGGTCTCTGATTGGCAGCAGTGCTGTGCCTAGATGGTCGCATTAAAAGGGCCTTTTGATTTGATCCTTGCCTTTACCTCACCTTTCTCAAAAGTTTAGGTTGGTTTTAGGCGAACTTTGGTTACATCATGTACCCTATTTACTTTACTCATTTTAGCTATAATTTATCTCAGGAACGGTGTACCACAGGTACATATTCCTTCCTGCCGTCTGAATAGGGTCTACGTGTGTTTGAAGGTGACAGTCGCATTTTTCCATTTCTTAAGTGTGTGTGCAAATCAAGGATTTCTGAGAACAGCCATCCTTTTATCTCCACGGACTCCATGGAAGCGAACCCCACATTGTTGATTGTAGGTCAGGGACATCATGAACCAGCCAGATGTCTATAAGGAAAACCAATTAGAAACCAGGTTATTAATGCCGAATAGCAGGCATTGCTTAGCAACAGGCTTCCTCACTGATGCAATATTTCTGCCCAGTCAACAGATGCATGCAGCTAAACAAGAATTACCACACAACAGTGACTTTAGTTTGACTGTCCCAGGAAGAATAGAGCTCAAGGCAGCTTCAGGATATGCTCCAGGAGTAATTGGTTAGAAGATGAACGGTCTACTAATTCCTCAAGTCTTCTATTAACTTCTGATAATTGGATGCTGACTGGAAGTTTTAAGCTCTCTGTTACCATGAAATGACAACTGAAAAAGACAGGGAAAATGCTTTATATTTTTTGGTAACATTTTAATATAATGTACAAGGATGCTATTTACAGACATACACACATGACTAACTCCTTTGGAAATCAGAATCTTTATTTATCCACAGAATTTATATTCACGCAAGCAGGATGCTGAATAGAGTTCGTTCAAATAGCTGAAAAGGATGGCTTTTGTGTTCCACTTTCACACAGCTTAGGGGGCAAAACTGAATAAGCATTCAGATCTATGGTTCATTGAAAGAAAAGCAAATGAGAAAAAATGGTGCCAATAGACGCCTTCAAATGCAGTTTCCATTTATCAATGGAGGCTGATTATACCAGGCTGGAGTTATTAGGACTTAGGGTTTATTAGGGGTTTGTCTGGTGGCAGTTGTGTTTATTTGTCTAATCCTGGCTGATTGAAATGAAAGGTCAGTGACAAAGCCGTGAACTAAAGCGTTACACTTGTGGGTGTTTAAATGTGTTGTGAACAGAAGACAGAAGTGATGCTGAATCCAGACAAAGACTTTAATTAGATCAACCTTCTGTAAACCTCCTGTACACCTCAGGCAGTTTTCCGCCGCCCCGTCCCTATTGCTGCCTCCAGACTGTTACCGGGGAAACCGGGTGATGCTTCTCTATTTTTCTCAAAGGCACTCTGCACTGACTAATGAGCGGAGAGGTGGCACTGCGTCCGAAACTCGCCAGTACTGTTTACGCGGCGACAAACTGGGGAGTCAAAAAAGCGGTTTTGCAGACATTTGATCACTGTTGTTTTTCTTCTTCACCCAGACATTTTGCCTGTTAAACGTATTCCTGAAACAGAAGACTAATGGGCCAATAAATTGCAAATATAATAATTTGTGACCTTGGTACGGTTACACCTCAAAATGGAAAACAAGTGCAGAAAGTTGCTGCCTTTTTTATCTAAATGATTCTGTAGTTCATTTCTGCTGTGTTCCATCAGCTGGTGATCATGTGACCTATCTTCACAGGCCATCGTCTGGGAGGTCCAATAGAGTTTTGGCAACGCATAACAGTTTTTTTTATGCTATTGGCTTCATTATGGGGTCCATCCTCTCCCTGCAGGACATGTAAAGAATTGTCTCTGAAAACAGTACTGGAGAAACAACCCTAATCCACAAAGATCTCTGTTCATCTTGTTTACAGAGGAACCACATCCGCTTCCTGATCCAGAAGATATGTTTTTTCAAATTCATTTTCTTCACTAAAATTGAACTCTGAGCCTGATGGCTTAATCACTGCTAGTGGAAACAGAAAAATAACCCCAATGTTTAAACTGCAGGCATACATGGAGTTCAGAGTGGCAGCCTGGACCACAGGTCAGAATTCTGTTCTGTTGTTGTGGCTTTTTGTAGGATCATTATTCACCTTCAGTTTTCTTCTTTTTGGGATGGGACACTTCTGCTCTAGTAGATCAGGGAAGTACGTAACCCAAGAGTACATTAGGAAGACCAGTGCCTTTACGGCTCAGAGCCGAGGCTGTAGTTCTCTTTGTTCTTATCTACAAAAGCACCGGCATTCTTGGTAAATAACTGCTTGTTCTTGATGAAACCGAATGAAAAAAAAAACAAGTCATTAAGATTTCTGTCTCCTAATGAAGCTCTTGGTGCTTGGTACCGTATACTGGCCTCTCATGCTGGGTACTGGGCCCCGCTCATGACTATGGGCACAATTATCTTTGGTTTTAGCCCTCTCCATTTGTCCCCCCCCCAATTTGGTTTTGTTCCTCGCCACTCAACACCCCCCACCTCTCCATTCCTGCCTGCCACCCATCTCTCAGATCAAGGGGGTTTTATTCCCCCTCTCTCCCCCACCCCATGTCTAATCCATCAGCCAGCATAATTGCTATTCAGCTTCAGGGTTAATAGTTGGTTGCAGTGAGTCGTGTTTAGCTTGCTGCTCAAGCCAACTGCCATGCAGGACAGGGAGTAATTAGCAAGTGATTTCTGATTGGCTGCAGGGTAGGAAGTGAATTGAGCCATTCAAGGGAATGGATACTTCAAGTATATAAATCTCACTCGTAATTTTAATTTTTAAGATGCTTGCTCAGGAGGGTGCATGATCTGTACCGAAGAGCTGGAAGAGACTGGACACACAAAGCCATAAGTTAGCTGTAAGTTAGCCGTAAGTTAGCTGTAAGTTAGCGGTAAGTTAGCTATAAGTTAGCCGTAAGTTAGCTGTAAGTTAGCCGTAAGTTACCCATAGGTTAGCTGTAAGTATCAGGCAGACCCAGGGGTTCCAGTGATACTGAAAAAGTAAATTGTGTTACTGAAAATTGAGAAACAGCATTTTTTCCCCTACCTGGCCTGAGGCTAAATGTAAATCTCTAAATAACGGACACGTTGTCAATAGAGGATACGCTTTTTTAGAAACGCCTCTTAAACCACATTCAGCCACCAGGGGGAGTTAAAATACAGCTTCTGCACGGAAATGTGGCTATTCATTCATTTAGTCATATAGCTTAACCCCACCACATGCAACCACTCCTAGTCAGATATGCCATGTTTTTCCTTTTTAAGACACATGGAACCTGCTTGATTCTGCTTTAACATACTCAGGTATTATGCATGTGTTTGACATATGGGATTATTATTTATTAGTGAAATGCATCGTAAAAGCCATCCAAAAACAGCTTGGACTTGTTTCTACTGACCATCGTGGATTAACCTCACACAGAACAGCATCTTTCTGGAGATAGCATGGGGGGGAGACTGGTAGCGGTTTCGTGCATTGGCCCAGCAATCAAATCAAACCACTGGCAATCTGTTGAAACCAATAAACTCCCTTTATTCTTTTTACTGGACCGCTCCTGCCACTGTTATTCTTATCAGTATATCTAGCCTGAACCTCATTGTTGAAAGGACCAGCTGTGCATGTACCGTACAAACGGCAGCCCCTGCAAGCAGCTGCCCCGGTTCCGGGAGTCAATTGCGGACAGCAAGGAAGGATAATCGCCATGTCAATTAGTGACACTGGGAGCCTGGGAAGCTGTGAGTGGAGGATCTCCAGGGGCTGGAGGAACAGAGCGTGCCTGAGGTGTGTGGTGTGGGTGTGGCCAACCCCCCCTCCCCCCCCATTCTGGAACCCACCCTTCACTTTTTTAGGGCCTGAAACCAACACGCATTACACTGACCCAGGTATCCCTCGGAGAGACCTTTACACAAACGTGTCACAGGGTCTCCAGAATTGCTCTCCACCCCTCCCCCAACCTGGGGGCAATGAAGGACATGGGCCCCTCAGGAGATATCACTGTCCATGGAGCCGGCCCTGTCCTTTGGACCCGTCGTGGCTGGTTTGGATCAGTGTCAGAGCTGGGGCCTGGAGGGACTGGCAGTCACAGGCATCAGCAGCCCAGTGCTGTCTCAACGTGCTTTTAGGCTCCGCATCTGATTCGCATCACAGGATGTGTCATCCGCAGCAGGATGCCGGCGGGGCCCCAGGACCGGTTTGGACTCGATTCCTGTCCGCCTTCCCCTCCCCAGGACCTCAGTGAGTTGCATAAACTCTTTTCCATCCAACTGTGACCTTTCTCCTTTGGTTAAAAGTGACAGAAACAAAACTAAACAGCAAAAAAAAAAAAACAGTAGCTTAAGAAATGGCTGCATTTTTCCTTATAAAATGTTCATATGAATTCTGGGCACGGACCTGCATTAATCCACAAAGATCAGATTCCTTCTGGAGTGACCTGCCAAAGCTTCATCAGGGGCTGGTCCTGGCAGAGGTTTCTGCCAGATCTATGTACCAACAATGTCATGGTACTTGGGCTGCAGAGCTCTCAGTGTCACATGACTGCATCAGTGCAGAATTTAGCTTCCTGATATATCTCTGGCCATCACAAGCAACATGACGCCTAGCAGCTGACTGTCCTCTGCCAGCACATCTCTGCTTTGTGATCGCCTTGGTTTCTCAAACTCCCTGCATTATAAACATAACAGTTACGCTTAAATTGTTAGTCTGGAGGACATCATCTGAAAAGGAAAAGTAAAAGCCCAGAAAAAGGTTGCGTACAGAAATTCCTCAGCCTTTTGTGTGATGTGAAAATTGCTGTGCGCTGTACACACAGACTTATAACAGGCTTATATCACAGCTGTACACCAGCCTTCAGCCATCAAGGTCAGATTTCCTGCTTGGACTCGACAGCGACTGAGTGACAGTTACCACGGAGACGGCGCTCGCCATTGCCGTAAATACCATGTTCTGGTCCTGCCCTCTTTCAACCTTCCCACTGCTGCACCTTTTATTGGCGGGAAGAGGGATGGCCAGGGGAAAACGGAGCAGCTTCCCTTCAGAGAAGCAGCACGGTGCGAACCATGATGAGCTTCGGTACAGCGGGACCTTTCCGTCGAGATGCTACAGTCAATCGCCCCCTCCCCCCCGGAGTCGGAGCGCAGCTTTAATGCACTCCATAGCAGGCTGCAAAACAAACTATTTTAGTCACAGAAAGACTGTGAATTAAAATGTCTTCTCCTTGGCACAGAGTCCTACTTAACAACCACAATTACGAAAGCATTGTCGCTGATGGTATAATAAGGGTTAGTGGGTTCCATACATCAGTAACGCTCTGCTGGGGACCGGAAGGTAACTCAAGGTCATCATCATCACTTGAACACCAACCTTTATGTCTCCCCCCCCCCCGTGAAATACACTCAGGCCACATACATTATCCCGCTAATCTTCTTTGCTCTCTTCCCTGTCTCTGGCTTAAATTACTGCCAAATCAGCCGTTAAAATCACCAGGCGTACCTCCACCTACTCGCTTGACGCTACGCCTCTGTCGCCTCTCTCCGTCGGCTGGCCGCCAGCATCACCTGTTTTTTTGCGGCGTAGACATTCCTGTCCTGCCGTCTCCTGTAGTTACACGGCTCCTGCACTGCTAATGCAGTTCGCTCAGCAGATTCCCCCTCTGGCCACGCGGGGCAGTGCAGCACAGGCCCCGCTCTCAGAAATCTGATGGGCAGCCTTAATTCTGGACATTAAGTATCAGATTGCTGCCGCCAGCTGCCTGGAGCCTCTGGCGAGGTTCTTGCACTCGATCGCTCTGTGACTTCAGGGGATTGTTGTGCAGTTACATCAGGATCGGGCTTCCGAGAAGCAGCCTACTACAGTTATTATGAATAATTTCTTACTTAAGAGACATTTTTTTTTCCAGACCAAACTGCAACTCATTTTCCTTTTTTACATAGTCATACATTTTCCCCCTTGTGACCCTGATACAAATAATTCAATGGACGATGCATGGATGGATGGATGGATAATGGATTTTTATTTCTCATATGCTTTTCTTTTTACATAGATATGCGGACATTAGTTCAGTTAACCATAAAGCCTGAAATGCATGCTGGGTAATATGCTAATATTCTAACCCATGGATGTAGCTCAAGCCATTCCATACCACGTGACTGGGTGTATATATGTATGTGTGTGTGTGTGTGTGTGTGTGGGGAGGGGGGCAGTAGAGGTCATGAAGGGCTGACATGCGAGGCGGTTGACAAAGCAAAGCAGCGTGCCACGGAGCCTTTGCCTTTCGCAGGGTGTTAAATATAGCCAGCACCAGAGGGTGGTGTCGGTCCATCTTAAAATAATATTTTCCCTTTTGGTGACTTGGAGGCTAAACATCAGCAATGGAGATGCTGCCCGTTGTATCTTTAGAGCATTTATGTCATTACGATGGGCTTTGATTTCGAGGGAGCATGTTTAACTTCTCAAAGTATGTTTTCATTTTACTGTTTTTTTTGTTGAGCTTATTGTAAGCTACTGTATGTAGTTGTATCTTTGTCTAGATCTAGACTCTATTGTCTATGTCCATGATCTGACATCCCGATCTATATGTAAGGAAGGTGATAAGTTGCCGTGTGAGGAAGGGGAATGTATTCTGTCTCACTTTTTCTGTTTTAAGATTAGAAGTGTGAATGTCATTTACTCCGATTCTTCGCTGTGCTGACGACTGGTGAGCGGTCGCAGACACATTTGCGCGGCCTGAAATTCATTCGGGCCGTCATCTGACCACTGAAACACATTTATCACAGTTGGGCTTGAGATCTTCAGGAATATTAAACACTAAGGGAGGGACGGAGGTAGCGGCAGACAGAGGATCGAAACACCATGACTGGGAATTACCTAAGTGCATCTCTGGACACTGACTGAGATGGATGAGACTCCATAAAACACTGATATTTTGCCAGGTCCCACCCCACCCCTCCTGTCACCCCCCACAGGCCTCGGGTAAGTGTTTATGCAGTAGGCTGTATTTATCCCAGACGGCACCGAAAATGGGCGGTCATATTGAGGGGTTGGAAAAGGCGGCGGGTGGGGGGAGGACTGGATACCGTCGGCCGCAGCTGGTCTGCTCTCCGAGCGCTCGGAGCGAAACAACGTCGGAAGTGTGACGTCCGGGCGAGATGTGGAGGCGTGATGTCTGTCTGCAAAAGGATGGGTGAAACTCCACTGCACTCAATCCAAAAGGCATAAATCGGTGTTTAATCCCGTTATTTAAGCACCTATCTCACTACACCTTTCCTTAAATGACTTAGATATGATAGTGTCATATCTTATGTGTTATGTAATTTAGTTTATTGCTGGGGCAGTTAGGCATGTTTTGAGATCAGCATAAAGCCCCCACCCCCCCTCCCCCCAGTAAACGTTTCATTAGATTTCACGAGTTTGCTCTTCATTTTGCATGCTGTTGTTTTTGTTGCCTTGGTGTGCTGTACATGGTGTGGCTGTCCAACATTTTTTGTGGCTAAAACAGGGACGGCCATCTCATCTCATTGTTTTTAAAGTGACAGTTGCCCTTTTTCAAGGACCTCGGTTATGGTGCAGGTATGGACGTGAACGCCCATTTACGTCGGTGTGCCAGAAGCCCCACCCGCATGTCCCAAACGTGACACGCGAACGTGCCGAACTTCATATCACTCTCGTCGCCTTGCCATGGAGTTACACTCACCACCCATTCCTTTTCTCTTTTTTTGTTTTTTTTTTTGAGACACTGAGTAGTCACCGTATAGTGGGCATGCTGTCAGGGTAACAGCGTCTGGCACCCGTGCTTAATCACCGACATGACAACAGAGAC
>JAODKE010000041.1:20689366-20703203 GCA_026779605.1 Mormyrus hasselquistii
GCTTCGAGTGCTCGTTACGCAGGTGTGACCGACGGACACCACTTTTTCTCCTAGAGAAAAGACAATCCGCCCCAAATTGCATCATTTTTTTTATATATATTTTTTGAGTACATTGAACAGTGTCTGTTGATTTGCACTCCGGGGAACCAAATCATGGGTTTAATCAGCCGTCACAGGTCTCTCACACAATGTTTAATTCGATGCTAATTTTATTCCATTAAAAATAATGAGGGAAGTCCATTTCTGCATTTGCATAGCTGGGAAGACCTTAATTAATTTATTAACTCTCGCGGTCCGCGGTTTTCAGGAGCTTATTTAATCTGCGGTGAGCGCTGCTCGCCTTTGAAGCCTCCTGGAGTCTGAAGACCCTGGCGCCGTGTTGAAAGGAGCTGGTGGGTGTGTGCTCCACGCCATTAACATGCAGCGTTTAAAGAGCACACAGCATCGAAGAAGAGACGCACACTGCACGCTAGCCGAGGAGGAGAGGACGCTGGGTACCAGGGAGGGGGATCCAGAGGGAGACCGACTGAGTGAAGGGGGGAGTCAAACATCAGAGCGGTGCTGGGATTTATAAACCAGTCACAGACACCAATTTACCACGACCTTGATCTCAGAGGGTCCAGGTTTCAGCAGTCGCAAAGACAAGAGCTCGCTATTTGAGAGTTTTCGCTACCTACCTTTCCGACTTCGCACGTCTGTTGACATTATCTTGCAGCTATTATAATATGAATAACTGTAACAGCGATACTGACATTTACTGCGGAGTCTGAATGTCTCTGAATAGCGTTGTGATAAAATTGCAGAGCACACTTTCAGCCCAGACACTTAGAGATGGGTCTTGTGCCAGTTGCTCATAGCAACCGTGTAAGCCGTCTAAATTGAATACAATCACCTGAGAACATTAAGACAAATGCTAGGACTTCTGCTAATGAACTGGGCTCTACTTATCAGGTCAAACACGCGCAGTACATCATCAGTAAAATGTCACATGAAAGATGAGCTGTTATATGCCTGGACATGCACTGAAAATGCGTTTGTTTTCATTTGACAGTGTTACATATAATGGGGCATACAAATGAACAGTACTGTGTGAGCCCATCAACTAGAGAAACTTTGTAAAACATCCAGTTCCACGAATGGGTAAAGCGGTAAGGCACAGTAAAGCGGCTTTCCTTCTGTTTACCTTCTGTAAAGGTGAATATTTAAATATATTTACATTTCAATGCAGCACTCACACAGAAAAGGGAGAGAGTGTACAACAGTGCAATTTCACTGTTTGCGACAGAAACCTGAGTGCGATTCAAAAGTTGTAACTGTACAGATATTCAGACTGCAAAGAAATCAAAGCAAGCATGCCTCTCTCACCCCCCCACCCCCCCCACACACACAAACCACAGTGCACAGTGCAGTGATAGTGAGCAAGCACCTTGACATATGTCACAAACATTTAAATATCTGTAGGCCTTTTACAGAAGGTTGTAGCAGAAATGCTCGTAGTGCTGTAGTAGCCAGTATTGCTTGAATTATTATTACATTTTTTATCACTGTAGGTTATCGCTTTACCGGCTTTGTGCCGTCAGCTTGTAAGCAGCAGTGGTACTCCGCTCCTCGCACTCTAGATGTGGAGAGAAGGGATGTGGCCCGCCAGCGGTCACAACCGCTGCTGATGTCCTCGCGGGTCCCGTCACTCAGCCATCAGAGTCAGGGATGTGACAGGCTGTCTCCGGTGTAGCTTCTGCTGACAAGTGCTCGGTCGGGTAAAAGGGGCTTGATGTTTTGAGAGGAACAGCGCGCTGCCGGAAGGCTCACGGGCAAAATGCATCCAAACGGCCCCGAGCATTCGAGCCGCTTTCCGACGTCCGAAAGCAGGAATGGTTTCTCTGACACCCCGCCAAATTATGACGTTCAGAAAAGATATGTTGTGAGTGAAGCCTCAAGTAAATCCCTGCAAATGTTCCTGGTTTTGTAAAAAGAGAAACATGAATTGCGGCATTAAACCATTAGAATCGGTCTTGTTATTATCCATTTTAAAAGGCACAGGAAGAAGTCTACAGTTACAACCAGGTCTTTGAACATATCCAGAACGTTTTGACAGTGTTCTGCGGAGTGTCCGTATGAGGCGATTTCAGCTGTTTCTGTAAGATGTGATACATATTCTGGTTTGGAAATCAAAATCGATGACTACAATGTCTAAATCATGAGTGTACTATGTATGGAAAACACCATTTCTGTGTTTCAACAATGATGGCTTGAAAAAACAGTGTACAGTTCACTCAATCCATCCATCATCTAACCACTTATTTAGTACAGGGTCGGGTGGGGGGGGGGGGGGGGCTGGGGTCTGTCCCAGGCCAAATGAGGCACAAGGCGTGGGTATGCCATAGACAGGGTGCTGGTCTGTTGTAGAGTAGACAGACACGTAATTTTGAAGCACCAGTACACTCAGCCCCCTGCCCTTGAACTGGGGGAGGAAAGCAGTGTAGCAGGAGATCAAACCTACAGTACACAGGGAGAATATGCAAACTCCTCAATTAAACCCCAAAGGCATAATTGACATTTTTAGAACTGCCAAAGCACAAAAAACATAAACATTTGACACTGGACAGAGAGACATTTTGCTTTTAATTCCCTGACATGGCTTTCCTGTTTAAAGGGTAATAATTCCGCTGAATATTTCTGTGCCTCACCCAGGCAACTACGGGGAGAGCGGGATGGAGGCATTTAAGGAGATGGCCTCCCAGGAGGGCCTGTGCATCGCCCACTCGGACAAGATCTACAGCAACGCTGGCGAGAAGCAGTTCGATCGTCTTCTACGGAAGCTGCGGGAGCGACTGCCCAAGGCGCGCGTGGTCGTCTGCTTCTGCGAGGGCATGACTGTCCGTGGCCTGCTGATGGCCATGCGGCGCCTGGGCGTGGCGGGAGAGTTCCTGCTCATCGGCAGGTGAGGCCCCGGTGTGGCTGCGGAAGGGAGACCGACTTGTGATCGCGCAAATCCGTACAATCCACACGTGTGTGGGGGGGTTTCCGTGCATCGCTTCCAGTCCATTTGTTTGTTGATGTCTGTTTTATTCAGGTGGTGTGTCTGTTTTTAATGCCGCCGGAAACGTCCTTGAAAATCCAGTGGAGTGCGCGACTAGCCGAAAGCGCCCCTCCGATCACTTTTCAAAGCCGCGTTTCACAACTGAGCTGAGTCTTCTGATTCTGCTGTGGAATCTGCACTGGGTCTCATAAAGCAAATCAGCACATGCTGCAAGTTCTTCATCTTCGTGGCACGTAAACCCCGTATCCTGTAAGACATATCCGTGCCTCCGTGCGCCTTGGCACAAAACATGCCAGCTCCTTGTTGACGTAAAGTACTTGGCAAAACAAAGCCAATTCCGGTTATGATCCTTTTGGGGGTGGAGGGGGGGGGCTCCATTTAAGAAAAAAGGGCAGGAATTGAGTTGACGCTAGCTCAAAGTGCCTTTGAATCTGCCTTTTCTGGGATGAGATGCCAAAGGCCATTTAACTAGATCACATTGTGTTTGTTTAGTGAATTTCGAAATCAATGCTTGCAAAATGTGATTAGGAGGGGGTGGAAACATCATAGTTATCTTGTCATCAGTCTTCTAGTCAGAATGCACGGCTGCACTGCACTTTTTTGTGAGGTGCATTGAACACATATAATGCGGCATATAATTGCATCAGCAATTACTAGACATTGTCACTGTCACTATGAAACCAGATTTTCAAGTGCAAAAAATTGTATTGGGTGCTATCAGTGGCTTGATTGAAAAGTCAAACTGAAAAAGCCTGTATAGTCTGAAGATGATTCTATTTTTGTGAGGGCAAGGCAGACTTTTCAGACCCTGAAGCTCCTCACCCAGCTTATTTTCATACTTCATTTTCTTGTCAAATTCTATGAGCAAATTATCTCAGCACGGTGCGCATTCTTAAATTGGTTTTTAAAAATATATTCATGTGTTTTTTGTGAATGATATATCACCAGCTTTACCACTGACATCTTCCCAAACAGTTTCTCTCATTTATCTCAGTTTTTGTTGCTCTGAGCATATCGTGCAGAGAAAAATGAATGAATGTCTCCGAGATGTTGCTCCGGGGATCAGCATCAGATTTTGGCTCTCTGGCACGCGTAGGCACCTCCACAGCTGGCATTTCCGTCCACGTGTATGGTTTTGAAATGCAGCGCGGGAAGTCGGGGCTCAGTATTGGGGGTCGTGGTGACAGAGCTGAAGTGAGCTGCCTGCACGTCCTCAGATCTGATGGCCCACAGGAAAAAACCTACTGGGGTTTCTTCTCCTCCGAGCCGCCGAGATCAGCAGCACCGTAAATACTTGCAGAACATCCACACAGATATTCCGTATAATCGCCTGCGGATCACTCCCTCGAGGGAAACGACTGATTAGACAATAGTGTCAAAACCCTTCATTTGTAGATAAACTGTTGGTCAAGAATTAGGAACTGTTTGATATTTATCATTTTCTCCCTCATTCGTTAATATATACGAAGACAAAAAGGAAGAACGAATGAACACTGACTTTAGACAACAGAATACTGCTTAGTATTATGCAGCACAGTCTAGCATTGTGTGGCATTGATGAGGAGTTTTAATGCAGCGGCATGATCCATATGACAGCATTAACTGTGCATGCCTGCAGACTGGCAGTATTCCCGGCATTCCAAATCTTCCCAGAGATACCTTTCAGATCCCACATTATAACCAGCCCTCCTCTGTTGCCCCTCATTTCAGTGTCCCCCTAAAAATGAATATGGAAAGTGCAGAGTGCAGGCACACAGAGGACCGCCACCATCCTAATCGCAAATCCGTACGCTCCGAGCAGCTTTCGGAGCGCGCTGTTTAGCATCGGAGCTTCCCGGTGATCCCCTGGAGACGTGACTCCTTCGCGGCAAGGGATGCCAGGCCTAGATTCCGGCTCAGTGTGCCCCAGCTGCCCGTGGGTGTGAAGAGGGTTGGCTCTCGTGAGGAGGCGTGCCACGGCGGGACAGAAAGGCTGCGGCTCTCCGTGCAGGATGCTGCAGTTTCTCATTCCTACACCCGCAGATGTTTCCACTTGTATCTATTTTTGCAGTCCTGTGTTTTACCGGAGCCCCCCCGGTTAAGCACTTTACTCAAGGGTACTATATCGAGCCCCCCTCCTGGGACTGCTAGCTACCAGATAGTTCCTGACCTCCATTCTCCCAGCGTTCCCCGCATGAGTATTTTTTCTGTTAATATCTGGAAGTTGTTCTGCTTAACAGCGCCCCGTTCTCCGGGTGCGTGGGGCTGACAAGCGGCTTGGGAGTTGCGAATATGAAAGGATGGCGATGATTTAGTGTCAGATAGTTAACTGCGGGCAGGCCAGTTGGGGTCGGAATTGATGGCGGGTGGCAGTTGTTTTAAGACGGATCTGAGGAATCCGGCATTTAGCACGTTCACTCCCATCTCCCACACAGCCCAGGCGGGTTTGGCCAGAGAAGGCCGCTCCGGAAGCCTTCCCCCAGTGGACCGCGGTGCCGCCGCCGCGTATTCCCGTCGCACACATGCGCCAGTTCACAAAGCGAGGCACACCTTCAGATCGAGTAGATGAAAAAGGTCTGGGAATCTGTTGCCACCCGACATCCTTGTTTCCATGACGACCCAAGAGCAAAAAAGTTGATTCAGTGGTCGCGGCTAAGGCGCAGTCGTCTGTAATTGTTTGTTTGCAGTTCAGTCACATAGGTCCGAATTAACTATGCATGAAGGTGTTGCTTTCTTTTTCGACAAAGCCGGGTGCATGGCGAAGGGGGACACGGCATCTGGATTAGCTCACTTCGGGTAGGTGAATTAGAAAATGCCTTTGGTTCCTCAAATCACGTGTTGCTCAACTTAAATACGAACTTCCCCAACACGTCATTTCATTTTGTAAAAAACCGTTCCAACATTTTTAGGAATAATTAATCGGCCATGTATGGCGAAGCCTTTATAGGATGCTTCTGTTGCCAAGATCAGTGTCATAAATGGAAGCCTAACTGTGACCACACCACCTGCAGTTCAAACTTGGTAATCCACCTGAAGCTCAGCTGGTTTGGGCTTGGCCAGTACCTGGATAGGAGACCAACTAGGAAAGCTTAGTTGCTGCTGGAAGAGGTGTTGGTGTGGACAGCAGGTTAGCCCATCCTGTGGTCTGTGTAGACCTCAGTGCAGTGATGGGGACTCAGTGCTGTTAAAATGGTGCCGCCCTTCAGGTGAGATGTACAACCACCATATGATACATTGTTAAACACTGCATGAGATGCTTACAATCACTATAGAGACTGGAACCATGGCTGCCTGGATGCTGCCATTGCCCAGCATCAGTAGGAAGTATCATACTGATATCAGACATCACTAGCCGAGAACAGATCCGTATTCAAAGCTGAGTACTGAATGCGCATCGCTTTCACACCATCGTCAAGTCAAACCATCCTAATTTAAGGAGCATCTGTATAAATTGGTGAGCATTGTAAGCTTATTTGGACAAGTGTGTCGGCTTTGAAAGTGAATAAATCCTATGTCTGTGGTTCTTTTCATCGCTCTGTGTCAGGCAGGCCCTTATTGTGGTGTCACATGGGCAACGCCAAACGCAGGCCACGTACTGAAATCAGTCACCCGAACTTGGGCCTGCCACTTGAACCGGCATATTCTAGGAGTTTTACAGAATGAGTGGGACCTCACGGACCCAGCTGTACTCGCGGGTCAGCCGACTGGCTGACGGGCACGTGGCTGTGGGCCAGAACATGCGCTGAGAAGCACAGAACCTCTCCAGTACACCTGGCAGGGTGTTACACAGCTCTCAAGGTGCCAGATTAAGATTGGCCATGTCAGAAGGCTTGGTACCACAGCACAACCAGCACCAAAAAACGCACAGGTGGCAACTTAATTAGATACACCCGCCTGTCAATGCAAATAGCCTGCTCTAACGAACAGATAATCATGTGGCTGCGCTTGAATACATACAGCACACAGTCAAGAGGTTCAGTTCCTGTAAGGCTAAAAATTAGAATGGCTAAAAGGCAATTTTTAAACGTGGTATCTTTTTGGTGCCAGACATGGCGGTTCCAGCATCTCAGAAATAGCCGCCCTCCTGGGATTTTCACACGCCGTAGTGACTGGAGTTTACAGAGAATGGTGCAATAAACAAAACAAACAACAACAAAAAAAAAAACATCCAGTCAGTGGCAGTTCTATGAGCGAAAACACCTTGTTAATGAGAGAAGTCAGAGGAGAATGGCCAGATTTGTTAGAGCTAACAGGGAGACCATGTCTGCCAAAATAATAGCTCAGTAAGGCAGCTCTGAACCCCTCTGTAATGCACACAAGCACACAAACACACACACACGCACTAAATAGGACCGTACATTAATTTCTATGGGAAAAACCCTAATCCCAATCACGACACCCTTAACCCCTACCCATCCCTAATCTTAACCATATAAGTACCCAACCCAAATATAACACTTTTGGCATTTTCACTTTTTTGATTGCATTCACAGATCTTTATAAAACTGAGGTTATCCAAATGGGGTCCTCAAAACATGCCCAAAAGTAGGGAAATTTCAGGTTTTATTACACTTTGGGGACAATTTGGTCCTCAAATGTGATCTACACACACACACACACACACACACACACACACACATATATACATTGTATATATTGATGTATGTATTGATGTATGTATTGATGTATGTATTGATATTTGCGAGCGTCTAAATGGCAAACTGGAGAAGCCTTACGTGAGCACATTCACAAGCGCCCTTCTCATCACAATGCACTAAGCGGCTGATTACATAATCGAACTCACAACATTCTGATGCGTCTATCCTGGTGTCAGGAGGTGAGTCTGTCGGCTCCAGCCACCTGCCACTGGCTGCCTGCCACGGCTCAGAGCCAAGGTGTGAGAATGGACTTCACAGTTTCCTGCACCATTTTCTTGCCCGTTAGTGCGACGGATCAGACGTGAGCTCGCTGCGAGCTTCCTGCGCGACCGCCGTTGTACTTATACCCTTAAGCAAAGGGCTGAACTCGGAAACAGCTAACTTTGTAGACTGTATGAGTGCATTTAAAAATTGTGGCTGAAATGTGGACTGTGGATGAAAATGTCGGTAGAACGTAGCTTTATTGTCTGGTGAAATCTGTGCGGCCGTTTTAGTGAGAATGTCTGAGGAGGTGCCGTTCAGCAGGATTGTTTAGGTGAATTATCGTCTGCGCGCCAGTCTTAATTAGCGTCTCCTCAGCCTGCTTTAGGAACACGCAGACAGCGTGACTGTGAAATATGGCCATACACCACTAACAAGGCCACTAGGCATTGCTTTTATTATATTGTAATTAACTTAAACAGCCCATTTAATTATAGAATTACTTTCCCTGGATGCAACATTTTGCGATAAAGAGAGTTGTCTGAAGAGGCATGTCTGGTATTAAATGAGCTCCTCTGTCTTGCTGTTTATTACCGCAGTAGCACCGTATTAACCGTGGCCGCTTTGGGCAGACATTGGATGGGCACTCTTTCGTCACGAACCAGGTGGCAAGGCATCGCTGACCTTTCGCCAAGAGGTAAAGCCTGGGAGAGAATTCAGGGATTAAAACTTTGGGTCCAACCATGGTTTCTCCGTTGGCAGTTTGGTTCACAATTATATTTCTGTTTATGTCAGAACAAACATGTGATAGTGGTCGTTTGATTATGCCTGGGATATAAATGGGGTTGAGGGGATAACAATGGCTGAAGCTCTCATTTAAATGTCAAAAAACCAGAAGATGAGTGAGACAGACATGGGTGTAAATTATGGGGGGGTTGTAACCCCCCAATAATCAAAACCAGCCAATATAACCCTCTGGACCCCCGTAAATGGGGAGATGGGGTGGAAACCTGACAATGGTCTAGGAATGTCAGACTATTTCGACCTACAGCTGAAAGCACTCAACAGAGCCCTGTTCTGCACCCAACCATGCAGAACCATTCCAACAGTCTCAATTTGAAAATGTCTAATTAAAAACGTTAGGGGATTTCAGCCATACCTACCTGTCCCAGCTCACTTTGTTGTAAATTCAGTAAGGTAGGATGTGCTGGATATCTTGATGGTAGAGAGTGTCAGGTCCATTGTATTGGACCTGAGTGAAACCCAACTAAAGGCTCTTGGACTTGAGATAACTGGATGATACAGAAGTAGGTGAGGTTTTGCCAAACCGGTAACGTGTATATATGTAGGTAATGATAAAAAAAAAGTTTTACCACTTACAGCTGACGTACCTGTGGAGAATAAGAGGCATTTCCAGCGACGAGGGAATTCCCAGGCTGTTGACTGTCAGATGGGGCTAATCGGCTTCCTATCTTGTTATTCCACAATTTTCCCGGGGCGGTGGGGGAGGGAACCTCGGACAGGCTCAGCTGCTTTCTAGGACAAACGGAGGGTGCCGTTTGGTGCCTGACGCCCTCCAGGCTCCATCACACTTGTCCAATTACAGAATCTCGTATGGCTGAAGGTAGCATGCGTGCTAAAGGGCTTCCTGTTAGCAGGTCAGGAGATTCTCCTACACCTGTCATGTGCACTTTGTTGCATTATGGCATTTAGTGACTGATGCTTTTGCACAGGATTAATCTGCATGGTGGGCTAATTCATTTGGCAACCTTGTGACACGTGCAGAAAAATTTCCAGGCACCTGGAACCTGCCTCACTCCTACCGCACGAGGTGAAGTGTGGCAGCTATAACCTAATTTTTAAATAAAAAAATTAAACACGCCGCACATCTCCAGGGAGCCCTAAATCTACACGAGTGGGAATTAGTGTCAGATCAACAGCAGTGACAGCTAAATCCAAAATCTGCCTGTCACATGGGCCACAGAGGGCAAGCAATGCAGACAGAAGCCAATCAAAACGCTGGATGATGAAAGACTCGAGTGTGGTGGCTTCAAAGCCCCAGTATTATTGGAGTGAGCAGCCAAGCGGAAGGGTTCAGAATAAGAGTCTGGTCTGGCTTCTCCAGTCCCCGTCCTCACATCTGAACAGATTTATGCTCTTTCTGTGAAGCATTAAAACCCAGGAACATAGTTACAACCTGTGCTTTCCACTGTTCTTAGCCCTGCTTCATCCCTAACCACAGCGTGGTTCTGGTCGGCTTCTGGCTGCTGTACGTGGTTCTGTCTTGGCTCCCGGTCACCGCAACGCCAAATGGATGGTCGAACTCCCGCCTCGCTCTAACATGGACCCTTCTGGTACCATAAATTATTTATATATTGTATACTTACATAAGGTCTAGATACAAAGTGAATGCATAATGGTTTATCAGTTTACACCAATGAATATTTATTGAATTTATGCAGGTTAATCAGAACTATTTATGTGTATCCCGAATGCATTATTGCAACCTTTCTTGAATTACCATTGTCCTTTTAGTGCAACAGGAATTTTGAATTTTCAGTAGCTAAATCAGCATGCCGGTTGCTTGCAGATAATGGCAGGCAAATCTTTATTTGCTCTGCTCAGACAGTAAGTAAAGTAACAGATAATGGCCCTATATTCTCCTTAATTATCTGCTTCTGTTGATATACTTAAGAGATAATGCATCGTGATAAGGAACAGCGCTCCCTATAAGGTACCTGAGGCATTGCGTCTGCTCTGGGACGGCCAGAGAAGAAGGTCACAGAAATCACATTATCCGGAAACCCTGGGAATTCTGAGAAGCAAGCTACTAAGAAGATTACGGTACTGAATATATATGAACCTAAATTCCTCCTACTTTATGTGCACATTCATGACTTTAGCACTCAAAAAGTGACTTGCAGATTAAGAGCAAACAGGTTCTGGTAAGTCCCGGGAGTCATCTTGCCTTCTTCCCCCAAACTGACATGATGTTTGCAGGCTTGGCTAAGAAGATAAAGCCCCCAGCTGTGACACTGGAGCTCAGCCATATTCTGGTCTTTCAAGTTCTATCCAGCATGGATCAAATGATACTGTCTCATTGTCACGATCCCGGGATATATGGGTCTAGAGTGTATCTCAAACGTACTACTAGTGGAATAGGAGCTACTCCCATCGAGGGCCTGAGTGTTATGAAGTGTCTGCAGGATGCAGCTCAGGCTACAGCACTCTTTGCAGGGCTCTTCACAGGTGTTTGTGCGGGCTGGAGTCGCCTGGGGTCACAGGCTCAGGTGCAGAGACAATTTGCCTGAAGGCTCTTATTAATTAGTAAGTTTGCATAACATATATTTTTTAATCCAAGCTAACGCTACCTGGACATTCCCGCTGACCACCTTCCCGCCTCACGAAGCAAAATCGAAAACCCGCTTTGAAATGCACCTACCGCATTGCATTGTAGGCAGTGACCATCACAAGAGGGTCATTTCTTCCGGAAAGTTCTTGCTTGTGTTTTTTTTTTTTTTTTAATGGAATCAGCTAGGGGAGGAAAAAAAGGATGGTTCTTGATTAGAGTTTTGCATGGTAGTTCAGTTTAATTAAAAACAGTTGAGGAATTCGTCTTCAGTGACCCACTTTGAATTATTTCAGCAAGATATGCAAATTCAATCAGTCAGGAATTCATAATCAGTTTTAATGATGTGCATGTGCCTGCGCTCACAGATGTGCCTGTTTTTTTGTAGAATATATCATTTAAAGTTCGTTGTTGATGACCTCCAAGCAGCTTATAACTGCTAAGACATATAATTTCCTTATGGCAGACATTTTAAATTACCTTCTTCTTACACATGTGCATATTTCAGATTTCCAGTATCCAGTATGGGGGCACAGTGAGGCGGGGGCTATCCCAAGATGCACTGGGCACAGTGAAGTGGGGTCCTATCCCAGGATACACTGGATACAGTGCAGAGGACACCCTTGGTGGGATGTCTGTCCTTTACAGGACATACACTCACAAACACAATCACACCTCGGGTGATACAGAAACACCAACTTAGTTAACTGCACATTTTTGGACTGAAGTACAAAACCATCCCAAACAAAGCAGGGTCTGGGATGTATTTAAACAAATATTGAGGTACATTGTTCAGAGAATTAAGAATATGTTCTATAACATTTTATTAAAACTTAGTTACATCATTTGCGATGTTCTCCTCTAAGTAACTGAAGAATGGTACAACAAGGACTGTGTTTTAAATCAGTCACGTGAGCAAGGAAGCCCCATAGTCAATTGTTTTTTTTTTTAGCGACTGTGAGGCTTTGGGAAGAAATGTGATGAATTGACAGGAATTGAACAGGTGATTCCTGCCTGAACTCGATATGGTGTGAGGTTACCTGAGTGACTCTGTCGTATTTGTGGCTTTCCTGGCATACAGAACAGGAGATTGGTTCGAAGCTTGCTAACAAGCTTGATTTGGGTGTTTGTCTGCTCCTTGGATATAAGGAGAAAAGAAACCAGAGGAGGACATTCGGGACCTTGCTTCCTATTTGGATGTTTAATCTAAGGGCTGGTCAAACTTTAACCATCCATCTCGGGACTGACCCTGTGCCCACTGGAGGCAGTAGGGAAGAAGAGGATGTTGGTACAACTGGACAATATTATGAATAGATCTGCCCATCCTCTCCAGGGGGCGCTATCTTGGAGCATTTTTGGCCACTGGCTCGTTCCACCACGGTGCGCTACAAAGCCCTACTGGGGATCCTTCCTACTTGCTGCCAACAGATGTTACAGCATCTCCTCCCAACACCCCCCCCCCCCATCAGCCATAACAGGAAATAATCCATCTTTGCCATAATTTAAGTCCAGTGGTATCTGCTTTTTCATTCCATTTATACACATATACCATCACTAATGTATCATTTTATATTATTTCCTAATATTTATTTATTTCAATGATATTCCATAACATTCTGTTTTTCGTGATTCTGTTTGTGTATTGAGTACTTGCATTATGTTTTCTTGCTTGCACTGTGTGCTGTCTTTATGCTTTGTCTGTTTTGCACTAATGGTATTTTCTTCTTTGATCCACGTGCCTCACTGCTGTATGTACAAGAATTTCCCCTAGGGGACCAATAAAGTTCATCTAATCATATCTAATCAAATTTAATGAATGGAGGTAATGCTAAGAATCATCGAGAATTTCCCCTTGGAATCAGTAAAGTTTTACCTTATCTCTTATCTTATTCTGGACCTTGTGTAGAGACATGCTTTCTTCATTTGTTTACATTTGGGGCCCTGAATCAGCACTTGGCATCTGGGAACATTCTCCTGTCTATTCCCCTGGTGAGTTATGCGTTTGGACCGCGTTCCCCCCCCCCTCTCCCGGCCAGGCTTGAATGGAGGGATATGGTTCTGCTCATCCTTGTAGGACGCCCTTAGAGCAGGAACCTTCCGGATTCTCTGCACCAGCCTCGGTCAAAGCGGCGACATCCTTTTGAAGGCCTGTGTGGAGAGGAGTGTCCGCAGCATCGGCTATTCCCCCGCACCTTGGAACACCAGCCTTGACTTTGCGTTTTAAACATGCTTATTGTTTCATGCGGTTGCCGTGGCGACCCCGCGTGAGATCCATGCAGCTAACGGCAACACCCCCGAAAACCTCGGCCTTCCTAGACACGCAGCTGATGTGGTGTGAGTTTTTGCTTCCCCTATTTTGTTGTGGAGTGCCACCCCCCCCTCCCCAGCAGCTTTAGCAGGTATACCCACACACCCATATGTGACATATACACACAGACACGTCAAAGCACATACTTACAAACAAGCGGACACACACTCAGTCGCTCTCTCACTCTCTGTCTGAGCCCCCCCCCCCCCCATGCTGTTCTTCGCTTCCAGGCCCGTGATTTACTACTATTTCTTTCTGCCTCCCCCAGCCACGCCCCCCCCGCTTCCCCACATCCACTCTGC
>JAODKE010000041.1:20703303-20736037 GCA_026779605.1 Mormyrus hasselquistii
ACCCATATGTAAAATATACACACAGACCCGTCAAAGCCCATACTTACAAACAAGCGGACCCCCCCCCAGTCGCTCTCTCACTCTTGTTTTGAGCCCCCCCCCCCCCCATGCTGTTCTGCGCTTCCAGGCCTGTGATTTACTACTCTTTCTGTCTGCCTCCCACAGCGACGCCCTCCCAGTTTCCCAACATGCACTCTGCCTGTTCCAGGGGAACTAACAGAATGTCTTCGGTCCTTCTCTCCCCCCACGAAATCCCAACTCTCATCACTGAAGGACAACGCAGGTCATGCTAGGAGAGCCTGGAAAGTGGGCGGTGGGGGGAGGGGCCGGGGGCTGCTGATGAAAGGGTGTTACTGATGTCTTGAAGCAGCAGCACTCAGGCAGTCACCAGCACTGGAAGTCTGATTGTTAAGGAACCTCCTTCGTGGCTTTATAGAAGATTCCCAGGCCTAAACCACACCTCTACTGCATGAAGCTGTACATGGAAGGACAAGTTTGGGAGGGGGGGTGGGGGAGCTCTCTGGACCCATTCCGGGAGTCTTGGTCCACACAGCATCGTCTCTTTTGCATGACAGCATAGAAAAGGCCGAAGGAGCAATTGCCAAGGTCGTAGGTGCGGTTTCAACATTGGCAGGGACCAGATCAATGCCGAACCCCCCACCCTTCTAAACGCACAGTACTCTCACAATATCGGTAGGGATATGTCCATATTATCCATACCCAAATCTATGCCTTTGGGAATCTCTCTTGTCTTTTATTGCTGAACTCCCAAGTAAGCTAGGAGACCCTAGTTGTCCGCGGTGTCTTGGGTGAGAATATGCGACGTTAATTTGAGCTAAAAGCACCGATACTCACCAGAATGCCAGAGGAGGTTTGTTTGGCATGTTCCTCTCCTGTTCTTCATCTGACTCTGTCACTGGCGTCGTCGCTCGTTTGCCGTTTCACATGTCACCCTCATCTTTGACGCGCGTTTCGTTTTCGCTGCTGTTCTCATCACTGATGCAAAAACAGAGGAGTGGCTCACATTTCTGCACATGGACAGGTCGGCGGCCATCAGAAAGGGGTTGGGGGTCAAAGGTCACTTCATCCGTTAATGCCACTCTGCTTGGGTTGCCCAGTGTGGGGAATGCACAGGGAGGGTATCAGTCTCATCCATTTTTGTTAGCTGTCAGGCTGGAGGCAGCAGCTTCATGGTTCTCAACAGACTAATGTAAACAACGACTCTCCCGCATTTACTGGAACCGTGTGTGCTAGAGGGAGTTAACATCGGTGTTCAGATTTAGCCACGGTTCTCTTCTGGCTTGGACAGGATTTGGGAGGAAAACCACTGTGGGCCACACGAAATGATACCTTATTTTCCATTTGTAGGATTATGAGAACAGGTACATTGGAATATGCTACTTTTCACATATCCCATCTTCAGACATAAGCAAGACATTTTAAGACATAAACAAATATAGAGCTGAGGGTGAAGCTTTGGACCTGAGCACAGGGTCAGTTGTTCATCCTGTGCCCCTGGAGAATTTTTCATGTGGCATGCGACTGCCTGAGAAATGTGCCCGTTACTGTCTGCAGCCCAGGACGGAAATGTCAAACGCTCCCGTCCGGTCATGTGGAAAAGTGCATGGTCAGCTGATGTGCTGACATCATCAGCTCAGCATCTGGATGACTCTGAGAGGTGAGGGTCTCCCGAGTACAAACAGTATGGCTGGTGTTTGCGCACGTCCAGGCGCTCCAAGCCACACGCTAAGACACACGCCATTTAAGGATTCCCATCTCCTAGCGGGACCAACATCACTTACCAACGAGGTCATGACACGCTTCTCCAGAAGGAGCATAACACTTAAAATAAAAATAACACTAAAGTATTTTCATCAGCACCATCAGCAATATGAGCGATATAACTAGAAGGGTGTTTGGCTTTTTAAGATGCAGTTTTCCAAGGGGAAACTCTACCTCCCCGTAGGTTCAGGGCTCTCTCTGCCCTGATTGCACACCAGTGAAATGTTTTGGAGTTTCTAAGTGCCTTCATGCTGAGAAGCCTCTCGCATAATCATTTCGATTGTTGCGTAATAGTCAGCACCAGCTAGACTGACGTGTATCCATTAGTGTCAGTTTGAGAGGGAAAGCTGAAGACTGCCATGCAGTCGGACACGTTGTAACCAGCAGCCTGAAACTGACACCAGCAAACTGCTGCCTCACAGTCACTTTTTAAACCTTTAAGAAGACTGTTAAAATAAAAAATAAATCTGTCACTCATTTTAAATGAGTCACTCAAAATTGAGGCCAGACGGAATTATAATTTCCCTGATTATTTTTTTCACTGTGTGTGTGCTGGTGATACAATGTATCCCTGCTTTGGACTGTGTGTGTGATGGTGAAACAGTGTATCATTGTTTTGGACTGTGTGTGTGATGGTGAAACATTGTATCATTGTTTTGGACTGTGTGTGTGATGGTGAAACATTGTATCATTGCTTTGGACTGCGTGTGTGTGCTGATGATACATTTTAGCCTTGTATTTTAGCCTTGGACTGTATGTGTGATGGAAATACAGTGTATTATAGCCTTGTAGTGTGTGTGTTCTGATGATACAGTGTATTATAGCATTGGACTGTGTGTGTTCTGGTGATACAGTGTATCATAGCCTTGGGCGATGTGTGTTCTGGTGATACAGTGTATTTTAGCCTTGGACTGTATGTGTGTTGGTGATAAAGTGTATAATAGCCTTGGACTGTGTGTGTGCTGGTGATACAGTGTATTTTAGCCTTGGATTATGCGTGTGCTGCTAATCCTGTGGTTTATAGCCAGTAATTGATGTGTACAGTGCCTCATAATGGTGCTGGCAGGAACAGAAGCTTGATTGTTTGCTGATGTCCACTTAGAGCTCCCTATGCCTTGTCCTGGAAGGTCAGTGCATTACAGGTTCTCATGTTATTTCAATAAACTAACTAATTGAGCTTTTGCTCACAGCGTTTACAGTATTTTCACACACTGTGGCCTGACCGAATCATTACTGGACCCCAATTACCTTCCAAAGCAGACATTATTATCCAAACATAAATAGTTGGTGTTTATACTGTTTGCAGTTTGACTGACATGATTCTCCTTAACATACAAGTGCAGGTAACTCCTGTTCTGTAAGCAGACCTCCACCCACAGCCTGTCACCCTCTGGTCGCCATTCTCCCGGACGGGTGATGTCACCAAAGCGACCGATCCAACCCTGAGTGCATCTATAACTTCATGCCTCATCTGGAGGTAGCAGAGCTCTTTATGCAAGAGTCAGAGACATAAAGGTTCTTAATTTTCCATTTCCTGTGAGATTTTCCTCAATTTTTCCACAATCCCAGTGATGGACCCACTGATCACTTATCACACAGCAGGACCCCAAAATAACACGTTTTCCTAAACTTTGCAAGAATTCATGTATTGTGATATAGTTTTTATATATCACTGTTTAGAGGATTTGAAGTGTATGAATGAAATCTGTGTTTGTTAGGGTATCATAAATAGCACCTGCGAAACAGTATGTTGCTAGAGCTTTTTAGAAACAATACCTTTCTTATGTTCCTTATAATCCTTAAAATTTTGTGAGTGCCATTTTGTGACAACCTGTTTCTGTCTGAACTGACCCCAAATATACACCTTTGTATACAAACAGGTATACAGAAAACCTTAAACACACCTCCGTGTTATTAGGTACGCTTGGGTAGTACCTTGTAAGACTCACTTTTGCCTCCAGAGTCGTTTCAAGGTTAATGAGTTGTGTGTTCAGACAAACCCTTCTGAACACCACTGTTGTAATGAGCTGTTATATTCGCATTTGTGGCCTTCCTGTTAGCTTTAACGAGTCTGGCCAGCTTCTTCTCGCGGTAACAAGGTGTTTTCGGTCACAGAAAAGTCAGAAAAGAAAATAACTGGATGTCTTGTGCTTTAGATTCCCTCGTTGTGGGAGGTGAAATGGACTGGCTCCTAACCCTCGGTCCTGGGTCAGCCTTGCTTGTCCCTTGAGGTTGTTCTGTGAAGCCTCTGTTGGCTAGCAGGTTTACATTGGGCTTTGCCAATGCTGTGCAAAAACCCACCCCTTTTGGACCATGTGATGTGTGCAACCAGTAGAAAAAATAAAATATGCACACAGTATGCATGTATGTAGATATGAGCGAGGGAGATACAGGTCGAGGTTAAGCTAAAATGCTTCAAATGGGTTCTGGTTTCAAGCTCAGGAAAAGTAGCATTTTCGAAGAACCGTCAGCACCTAAGAGCTGTAGAAACAGGAAATGTGCAACACCATTGGCTATATAAAATCCTTTTTACGTAAGTTATATGGATGCTGCCTTTAGTAGTGGCCCGGCATATGGCTTGTGAGATGGGCATTAAAAATGAGTTATTTTAAGAGTGTTAAATGTGCTTGGGACCAGGTGAAAACAGAGTTCACCTGGAATGAGGATGAATATCATAAATAATGATGGCCTGGACACTCAGAGCTCTTCATTTTTAACATTAGTTATGTCCATTGTAAATAGCAGCCGAAGCTGAAGAAGTGAATTGGAATCATATTTCTGGTATTGAAATGCTTCCCTTGCTGTTCAACATCGATTGTTCATTAGTCTCATAATGCATCAGAAGCAAAACATCTGGCAATGGACAGGTCGATAGAATTAAAGGGGGACTGTCATGGGAAAGAAGTGTGATTTGGTCCTTGTCTGCAGTAACTAATTAACATCTCATTACTAATTAATAAATACCTTATTACTAATTAATAAACATCTCATTACTAGGCACTACAGGGGCTTAGAATTGATTTATTGTTCAAGAGATGCTCTTTAGCTGCACCACTGTTTTAAACCGAGCCGCCTGCTGGGCAGTTGGTCAGGTATTAAGAAACAGTGGGCAGATTGACTCAGATCAGGGTTCGAATCTGATATTTGTGATCTGCCAAAGGTGCCCTGAGAGCCCCCTGGTGGCGAAACAGATTTGGCATCCACTCGCCAGCTAACCTATTTCGAATCATCCGTATGATTAGTGGTTCCCAAGCCTGTATTGAGGACCAGCCATTCCATATATTACACTCCAGTGTCAATCCTGGGCCTAAATTATTTTATTGGTTTAATCTGGGGGTGGAATTAGAGGACTACATGGGATGGTTATGGTTAGTCAAAGAGAGCTTCGGGATTCACCAGTCTAGGTTAACAATGGTGGAGTGGCATCCCATCCAAGGTGTTCCTCTGCCCTCTGTCTGTGTCTCCTGGGAAAGGCTCTGAGCGCCTTAGGACTGTGAACTGCATAAGCGCATAACGTATAACCCAAGTTAGACTGGATGCCCACTAATAAGCTGCTTCATTCCCCCGTCTAGCATCTGCAAGTGGCTGGTTATAGGGAGCGAGCGTCTCGTCTCTCCCTATAACCTTTCTCCTACCCATACTTATGGGCGTGATGTGAATAAAGCAGGGGTCGTCCGTTCCTGGTAGGAGTTTGGCGGAGATGACTAATGACCTGGCTGGAAAATGGCAGAAATAGCTTTATATATTTTTAAAAGAGTTCAGTGGGCTTCCATTTGTGGTGAATCGACTACCAGGTTCCATAAACCATGTGAATCTCCTGCCCTCTTTGTTTAATCCTTATAATGGCACAAAAATAACAATAAAAGATATTTAATTTAAATTCAGCAGAGCATCTATTTTAAAAAACCTGCTTTGTGTATTGGAAAGAATTTATTTGTTAATTATTATTATTTATTTTTTTTTTTTTTTAAAAAAAGGAACGCTTTATTCATATCCTTCATTTAAGGTAAAAAAAAATAGAAAGCGACTGCAGGAGATGCTGCTTGAGGGCAAAATGCACGGAATGCACGGGAGTAAAGCCACACAGAGAGTGCAGACCCTGGTTTATGCTGGTGGTTTCTGTACTGTAGATGCGCTGCTGTAAGTGGGCCGTGATGAATAAATAAAGGTGCTGGGATTGTGTTTAAACGGCTCTGGGCCCAGGCCGGTCCACCACGGTTCCCCAGGAGCCTGCCGGCCCGTGTAATGAGCAGCTGTGCTGGGCTTCATGATCTGGGTGGCGGGACGGGGGAATGCTCATTAATTAATTAATGTTTGCGGAACCTAATCAGGCCAGTAACACTCGCGTGTTTCCATTCGCTCCGGTGAAAATGTAGGCCGCTGGAGTTCAGCCCGCGGAGTGAGGATTTCGGAAGCCGGCCACGGCACTGAGCACTGGTGGAGAGTTAGGGTGAGGAGAGGTTTTCTGTTCCCGCCGAGAAAGGAAACAGACATTAAGACCCAAATCGATCTTGGCTTTTTCTTGTCGACATCTGCGAACAAATTCCACAACCTTTTTGCGAGCATTTTCACAATGCAATTAATTATACAAGATGGTTCAGAATCGGTTTCGTTTTGGACAGGGGACAAGCTTGTAGAGAGCTGTCCGCTCTCCTATTCGTAGAAACAAACACTGTAAGCCGGCAATGGTCAAATGTCAGCAATCAGTAAACTAATGTTTAGTCACTCAACTGGTCTTTATTCAGCTAACAAGCTATGAACTCCTTATGTGAGAAGAATCGGCTTGGATGTTATTTATTGCGTTACTTAACACTTGGGAGCCACTGTATAGTGTGTGAGCAATTCTGAGTGCTGTAGAAAAAAAAAATGTAGTTTAAGGGCAAGTGTACTTACAACAGGGAAGAGATAAAAATCTAAATAACATTTTTAATTAAATGTGTCAGAAATTGACTTTGCTTAATCCACCTTAAAAAACGGACAGAAATTGAAATTAATTTGCCTCTAGCACCAGAAGGTGTTCAGTTTGATTCGTCAGCTTCAAATGTCATATAAAAATGTGTCTGTGATCTGGGCCCCAATTTTAAAAAGCAGCACCTTTGGCCTCTTTCCCAGCTGTCCTACTGATGAGTTAAACCTGGATACGATGAATAGGGGGCATGTTCATATAAAAAAAATGCCATGAGGCGGACAAGGACGCCTCCTGTGAGGTACATTATGGCATAGATTTAGAGTGAGCCACCTACTGGAGTGGAGGTCTCACATCAGCACCTGCAAACAGTAATAGGTATTACTTTAGATTTTCCACATAACTGTAACAACAGTTTGGAAAAGTCTGTCATAAGACTGATGGGTCAGATGTATGTACAGGTATGCTTTACTAGGACTATACTTTATGGTACATAGCTTGTCTACAAGTTTGTCTTCTTGTCGTCCTGAGCTCTCAACCCCTACTAGAGAATCTGAGAACGGTAGTCCAGCCCTAGGGAAGCTGTAGGGGTTTGGAATAGTGAGATGTATCTCTAGCACTGCAGCGGGCCGCATATAGCTGTTCCCGGTCTTTCACTGAACTGTAATTCCTAAATGGGGAGCATGTGTTGAATTACTGTGACCGTTCTTAACAAAATATTCTAGTGTTCCTTAATGCAAATCCAATTTGAGACATTTCTGTCTGAGGCAAGCAGATTTCTGTTTCTGCCAGCCCCAAACAAGTTTTCTCGTGCTTCTCAGCGAAATATCCTACATTCCCAAAACAGATCTCCTTGGATTTTTTTTTTTTAAATAAGCAAAACGGTTTAAATTTACCAATGTATTCAGGCTTAATAATCAGCCTTGTTAACAATTATGAAGCCTCAGAGTATGAACCACAACACAGTGTTAAGGCTTATACACAGACTGGGGGCCATGTTAGAAGGTGTTTGTTGATAGGAGTGCATTTTAGGTCCCAAATGGAAAGCATATAGGGTCTCAGCCAGATGCCTCAAAAAAGCATCTCCATTAGGTTGGATATTGATCTACAAGGATACAGAAAAACTGAAAAACAAGAAAAAAACAGGGGTAATACAGAGAGAGAAACTTTTGGCACTTTTAGTCTCTTCTGCTGCTCAGGCTGGTGAGGCCAGTTTTCAACATATAGATTGCACATTTGAAAATGTTAAAATGTGTTACTGTTAGGTTTGAGTAGGGACATGTTCAAAGGCGGAGCCACGGGGGCCCAGAGCTGAAAGCTGATTAGCCCCCGGAGTGCCTCCTCCCCGTCACTCACCAACTCATAACATATTATTGGCTAATGATAAAGTTGGCCCCTCTGTATGAATTATAGCCCCTTACATGCTCCATACTTAAAATCACCTTTGGTTATGAGGTGATGACCATGGGGTCAACGTCGCTACCTTTGCTCCTCCAGTGATGGCTGGGCTGACCGAGACGAGGTGGTGGAGGGGTACGAAATAGAGGCTGAGGGCGGCATCACCATGAAGTTGCAGTCGGCCGAGGTCACGTCCTTCAACGACTATTTCCTGAAGCTGCGGCTGGATGCCAACGCCAGGAATCCGTGGTTCGGCGAGTTCTGGCAGCACCGCTTCCAGTGCCGGATCCCAGGCCACCCGTCCGAAAACACCAACTACAAGAAGATCTGCTCCGGTAAGATGCTACGGTCTCCCTGGCAGGACTTGCTGGAGTCACATGAGGGACTAGATGGGATGTGTTATATGCAGAAGAGCAAGCTGGGCATCACAATGCGAGATCTGGCATTACAACTTTGTTCTGTTGCTCGGCGCAGAAGCACATAGCAGGGCCTGACATTTCAGCCACTAGCGGGAACATAACGATGGGAAAAGTGTAACAGACGTCCCTCCTAGGGCCTGCAGGAGAGAAGCGCAGTGTGGGGCCCTTTGTGTGCCTCTATTACCAAGTCATTAGCACTTGTGCAAGGCATACACAGTTGTGCAAAAGCCCACTTCCTGTTTTCCATTTTTTTCCCCCCTCTCTGTCGACCTCGAAGGTAGTCTTTGCAAATGGAGGCACGCAGACAGACTTCGTGTCATGGTTGACTTGTTCAGACACGGGAAAACACTGTCAAGAATATGCCTTTTAAATCACACACAGTCACACGGACACCAAACAAAATTCAGATTAATCACATCTCTGTTTTTCAGTAGAGTTTATATATTTATCCCATAAACACCAACGAGTCAAAACATTATGACCACCCCCACGTGGCTCGATGCTCTGTGTTGTGACATGTACTCACCATGGCTGACCATAAGCACGCCACAAAACTTGCCGTTTCAGAATGCTCTGACCCAGTCGTCTGGCCATAATGATTTTGTCCTTGTCAAAGTCATTCAGATCTTTATTCCTGTCCATTTCTCCTGCATTAAACATGTCAACTGTAAGTATTGAATGTTACCTTATCATCTAATACATCCCAGAAGTTGACAAATGCCATTTTCGCTAGATAGTCAACAGAATTCGCTTCACATGGGTCATAATGTTTTGGGTCATTGGTGTATATGAGTTTGCGGTGGTTTTTCCACTTTTTCCACTATGGATCAAATTCTAACAATGAAGACAAAATACATAAAGATCAGGGGGTCAAGAGGTTTATTTTAAATGCAGCCATATTCCCCTGCATTTTATTTAATTTATTGAGATATTTTTTTATCACATTTTACCTCCTAGTATTGTTATTAACTTTGGTTTTAATGTGATGGAGAAATGCAAACATACCATAACAGCGGTAAGGTAGCGGTAACGTAACAACACCATAACACTAACGTAATCGTGATGCTTAGTTCACTGTTCTGTCACTTCTGTAGTTCTCTCACAAAAAGCACCAGGAAGGTAAGTGTTTCTTTCATGTCCTGTAGGGGAATTGTAGAGGGAGCTGACTTAGGTGCACCGGTTACAGGGTTTGGTCTGGCTGTACACAGAGGGGAGTCAGTGATTCATTCCATTCACAAAGCCCTTGTGATTTGAGTTAAACAAATAAGTAATACAAACACAAAAAAGTACAAGGCATGTTAAAGAGTACACACAAATAATGTGATCATTAGAAAATGACAATAACATCATGTTCTTATGTTACTGACATTTTTACATCGTTGAAGTAACCCAACATTTTAACACCAGTTTGAATGAGAGCCTTTCCAGTGTTCTCCAGCCCAAAGAGAGTAATGTTAGCCCACATCATTGTGTTGTACACGTATCACCAAAGCACGAGGAGCTTGGATCAGCTGACCTCTCCTGTAGAGCCAGAAATGCCAGTGATGGACAGACAAACGTGTGTGATACGGAGCTTTCCTCGCCAGCCTGCATGCAGCCTGAGCTGATGCACTAACCAGAGGCGTGGGCCGCATGCGCAGTGGCTTCTTGTCTCCCGAGAAACATAGTAGTGTGATTTCACTGGTCGTTTAATTGGGCCTCTATACTCAGATCATCGCTGGGCTCTTAAACCTTTTTTTTTATTATTGTTAATCTCTGCAACGCTAAATCAATTGAGAACGTAAAGGGAATGGTGAAATGGAGCCCCATTCCACTCAGAGAGCAGTAAAAAGAAAGCCTCGATTCGGCCCCGCCACCACAGGCATTTGTCCTTTTACTGTGACGCCCCGGTCCGCTGAAGCGGCCTTTCTTCCTGCTCCGTTAGTCTCATCCACTGCTGAGATTAAAGCTGAAAGTGACGTTAACAGGCCGAAATGGATCAAAGGCATGGATAAATGGCACGATGGCCAAATCAGATCGGGGGCCTTAGTAATGGCCGTGACATGTTCAGGATAACTCATCTGAAATCATCCAGTATACCGTGGCTGGTATTATTAAAGGTTCCTGTATTTCTGTATTTTGAACATGTAACTTGCTTGCTGATTATGAAATACTTACTAACCGCACTTACTAGCCAACAGTGTGTCTGACAGCAAAATGGGAATCCCCCCCCCCCCCCAGCCCTTTGTATCATTGCTGTGAAACGATTGCAAAACAAAACAAAACACATGCTAGTTTTCTGCCAGAAGCACTTCCCTTGTGGGCATGTTCCATTGTGAATGTCATGCTACCTGCTGACATGAGCATAAGCGGGTCCGGTGCCGGCTTCCTCCTGCTGTCAGACACGCAGTTGACCAAAGGAGGCCAGTGGCCAGGGGCGACAGGCTTCTGGGTACCTATTACCACTCCTGAGATGTTCCACTTATATTCTGCTGTATAATCATAAGCATTAATAATAAAACGAATCCACTGTCTGTAGCAGACTGCTAGTGAGCAGGAGCCAAAGGAATGGGGCAGGTGATTTACTGTAGTGATGTTTCTATAGGGATTTCCAAATGGGGAGTAGACCGCCTGACCACTGTATTACAGAGAGGTCACGTTATCAGTGTGTGGTCATTGCCATGGCTTAGCAGTCATAGAGGGACAAAGACACACTATATCAGCACAATATAACGTGGTTCAGTTATAAGATTGTGTAGTGGTAGCTTCTCCTGGCACAGATATATTCATTCAAGCGCGCGTGTGTGTGTGTGTGTGTGTGCGTGTGGGTGTGTGCTTTGTGATGGCCTGCAGGTAATGAGAGTCTGAGCGAGAACTACGTGCAGGACAGCAAGATGGGATTTGTGATCAATGCCATCTACGCCATGGCGCATGGGCTGCATGACATGCAGCGTTACTTGTGCCCCGACGGACCGGGCCTGTGCGCTGCCATGCGGCCTATCGACGGCAGCAAGTTGCTCGACTTCCTGCTCAAGACCACCTTCACTGGCGTGTCCGGCGAGGACGTCTACTTTGATGAGAACGGGGACACGCCCGGCAGGTGAGCCCCTGTACTCCCCTTGCCCCTCCTCCCCCTTTCTGTTGGGGTATAGCGCCAAGGTCACCCTGGGTCACGTTAACCATGTCAATTGTGTCGCAAGTCATGTAGCGGTATAGCATATGAATGAAGACTAAATTTCCAGTCTATTTTTTGTTGTAGTTGAGATGAGACCATCAATGGTCTTAAGTCTGGCTTCCTCATCATATATTACAGCAGGGGTGTCATTAGGTCTATTTTAGGGGCCCCTACAGTATAGTCAATCCAGACATAATATAGCTTCTCCAAATTCACATTGTTGGCTGCATTTAGGACCTGGGAGAAGGAGTTGCACCAAACCTGCACAGTGGTACCTTGGGAAGTGGTACCCATGCGATTTCGCGGAGGCCAGAATTTCCCCATTGGAAATCATGTAAATTAACTGAATGCGTTCCAGACCACGAAATGATTCTCTATTTAAACCTATGTTTTTACCTAACTAATGATAAAATTATTCATAATCAATATAAAACGAATACACAAACGAAATAGCAGCACAGAAAAGCAATAGTCATGAAATTAGAGACAATTTATGAACGCTTTACCTGTATTGAGGTGAATTAATGGCACACTGGAAGGTGGAGAGGAGGTGTGATGGAGGTGTGATGGAGGTCAGATGGTCACCCGTCCCTTATGACATGGGGTTCTCCTGTACAATACGGGACGCAACATTTTATTTTCCAATGTGAGACAATCCCGTATTATAAGGGCTGGGTGGTAACCCTAGATGAGGGATCACCAACATATAGTGCCCGCGGGCACCAGGATGCCCCCAAGGACCACATGCGTCGCCCACGGACCTGTTCTAAAAAAAAACTCACCAGTGAGCAGCATCTGAAATTTAATTTTATCCTGTTGTTTATCATATTTGCATTTATATAGATTTGAAAATGACAATACCTAAAAAACGTATTTAAAACCTGTTTATTATAAATGAAGTTTAGTTATGTAGATACGAAGTTTAGAAACTGGTAGACCTTCGTATGGCTCAGTACCCGTGAAGTAGCTCTCAGCAGGTCTGTTTCGTTTTGTTGTGTTTCCAGTTTTCAATCAAGTTGCAGCTAGATTTTTCTTGACCGATCTGTTCTAGATCCGCATTAGTAGAGCTGAACGTGTCTCGATCCATACAAGTTTTAGCAGGAACGGTCGAGTTCCAAGATTTCAGTTGCGGTACAAGTGAAACAAATTCGACGTCCAAATTGGTCGAGTTAACAGACGTTCAGGCTCCAAGGCTCTACTGTATTTCCAAAACGTTACCAAAAGTATAGTACTTTAATACTTTAGTACTTGGCCGAGGTTTCAGCATGCAGGACTTCTGAAGAGAGCCGTAAAATGAGGATGAAGGTATATATTGAAACAACTTTTTAGTCAAGGCAGGAAATTTATGAAGCTTTACAAAACTTGATAATGTGAAAAAGAAAACTATATTTTAAAGTGGTCAATACTTTAACGTTATACTTGTCACGACCGTGGGTAAACGGGCAGGCAGGAAACGGGGAAGGATCACGCAGGCAGGTGAGAATGCAGGATACGAGGGGTTTATTTGGACGAACAGGGCAGTCAGCGACGCACATTACGTCAATGACCGACACCCAACTGAGGAAGACATGGACTGATATACGTGAGACAAGCCAAATTAACAGGGAACAGTTGGGCACAATCGGGGAAGCACACGTGGATGATGAGGGGGCGTGGCACACACGAGGACTGGACGCGCAGGTCATGATAATACTGATCACATTTGGCAAAATTGACCAATAGTGGGAACTTCTTATGTTACCGGAGGATGTCTAAAAATATACTTTGAAAAATAACCCAAATTTTACCCAGATAACCCAAATCACCATAATCAAAACAATCATCCTATCTGTACTAGAATGAAAGGATGCATTTGCTCCTTTCAGCAGCTAAATGAATGGAAGGTCTCTAAATATTTCTCATTGAAAAAGAACAGCTGAGATTATAGCCTACCCTATTAAAAAGTTCATAATATATACATTTTAATAATATTTACGTGAAGTTTTTTTACTGTTGATTTTTACCTCAGACGTTTTCTCGCTCATTGTAGTTTGCAGTGCCTTTTTTCTCTGCTGGTAAAACCAAATCTGGCTGAAATGTGTTCCTTCAACACTATAAATAAAAAAAAAACTTTTCCTTCAATATTTATCTAAATTAACCCACTGCAAAATATATCTACTATATTTAGCTTGTATTCATCTTCCTTAAACACTTGTTTTTATTCAACGACATCGACTCCATCCAGTTAAATTATTTTCCCTCTCTTTTTGTTATGCTTAGAACATATAAGAACATAAGAAATTTACAAATGAGAGGAGGCGATTTGGCCCATCAAGCTTGTTTGGGGAGAACTTAACTAATAGCTCAGAGTTGTTAAAATCTTATCTAGCTCTGATTTAAAGGAACCCAGGGTTTTAGCTTTATTAATGCTACATTAACAGGAAGACTATTCCATACTCTAACTACACGCTGTGTAAAGAACAGCTTCCTCAAATTCGTTTTAAAATGTCCACTCATGGCCACGAGTATCAAGTTTTGTTCTTGTATTAACTGCATTTCTCTGGGTTTGAATGTATATGGCATACATCTTTCTCTGTAAAAGTACCAATACAAAAAGATTGTAGGTGTGAGCTATATGGAAGAATTTTTTCATAGTCTTTTCATGTCCGAGATGGGCTCACACATCCAGTTCTTTTCCGATTGATACTCACGGATCCAGTGCAGTGCCAACCTGACAGTTCTGGGACTTAGAACCCAGCTCAGCTAGTGCCGCAGGATGAAGGCAGATGCCGTAACTGCTGCCGTGCTGCTTCCGTGACAGGTACGACATCATGAACCTGCAGTACGTGGAGGGCGGTCGCTATCACTACATCAACGTGGGCTCCTGGCACGAGGGCATCCTCAACATCGACGACAACCGCATCCAGATGAACCGCAGCGGCATCGTCCGCTCCGTCTGCAGCGACCCGTGTTCCAAGGGCCAGATCAAGGTGCGAGGTTGGCCACGGTTGGGTGGGCAGGGCATGCATGTGTCACTCAACCTCAGCAGGAATGCTGACTGGGGTACCTGTAGGTTGATAGTGGTTAACAAGCTAGATTTACAATTGGGTATGTTCCTTACTGCTGTTTTATCCTTGGGAACGATAGCTCCAAGTGAACTATTAAGTTGTATTTTTAGCGTTTAGCTGATGCGTTTATCCAAGGTGCCTTAAAATTTCTCACATTTATATAGGTGGATATTTAAGTACCGTACTCAAGAGTGTTAAACAGTTTAGCAGTTTAGTTATATTTTCTGAGTTGAAGTGCTGTACTCATAAGTAGTATGTAGTTCAGCTTGTACTGTATATAGAAAACTGATGCTCATTTAAAAAATCAGCAACTCATTAAATATAACATACTCATAAGTATTAAATAATTCAGCTCATATTCTATACTGATGCTTCTTTAAAAATTCAGCAACTCAGAAAATATAGCATACTCATAAGTATTAAATAATTCAGCTTTTATACTATACTGATACTCGTTTAAAAATTCAGTGACAGAATATGTATCATACTCATGAGTATTAAGCAGTAGAGCAATTCAGTTTTCAGCAATTCAGAGACTATACCATACTCACCACCATAATGACTACTATCCTCCACACTACTAAATGTGTAAAACTGTTTAATAAGTCAGCTTCGTAAGCCAATAAAATATGATCATTTGCCTGGAGAGCAAAGGCTTATGGGGGCTTCTGGGGATTGGCTGTCTCCAGGTGATCAGGAAAGGGGAGGTGAGCTGCTGTTGGATCTGCACAACCTGCAAGGACAATGAGATGGTGCAGGACGAGTTCACCTGCAAAGCCTGTGACCTGGGCTGGTGGCCGGACGAAGAGCTGGCGAGTATGTGCCTCCCCTCCATTTCCCCCTCTCCCTCTCCACATCTCCCACTGCAGCTCTCTGTTCTGCCTGTTCTCTCACCCCACTGTTGGAGCACCGGCAACGTACAGCACCGTCGCCCCAGAGGACGTGCTTAATACCCATCTCTTCAGGAGGGTGCAAAGCTCAGTGGCTCTGACTGAGGCGTTCACTGATACAGTAGATGTTTTGTGTTACACGGAACCTTGCCCCCCCTGCCAGATTTCACGTATAATTTATCATTTTAATTTTCAAATTTCAAGGGCCTCCGTCAAGTACAGGGTATCCGTGCCCCTCCTACATCCATGCTGTGATGAACAAAGAGCCAGCAATGTGCCGTGCCTTGAGGATTTTAAAGGGTCATTCTCTAAATTCCTGTGATGGAGCCCTAAAGGAAATGCATTCTAACATAACGACAGAAGTCTCAAAAATAATTTATGATATATTTATAATCTTGATCCAGAATAGGATGTTCCTTCTGCTGAGGTAGCGACATTTTACCCACATTGTGAAGCTTCCAAAGCTCTCCCATCACCACGGTTTCCAAAATTGTGGAATCTGAAGGCTTTCTTCTGTCCTGTTCCACTTAAAGTTCACACCTGAAATAGACCTGAATCTGTCTAAAAGGTTCAAGTGTGAGGTTAATGGCTGCTCAGGATTAGTCAGCTCCGGAAGCTAGTCACCTGTATCTCCCCCATCCTCCAGTGTTCTGGCTGCAGTCTCCTTAGTGTCACATCCGAGGCGGGAAGCTTCTGGTCCGTGTGCTCCAGCTGGACGGACTTTCGTGGGTTTACTCTGGGAGGTTAAATAGCCCAGCTGTGGGATGGCGGCAGGATGCGAGTAAGAGAATGGACCCGGTTTCCTGAGTGCTGCCTTTCTCTGCGTGCGTGTGACTCCACGCTGCTGCTAGCTGTTTTTCATGTGTACTAAAACCCCCCACCCCAGGCACACAGTCAAACGTGTCTGTTTTAAACAGGGCAGTCAGGTTGCATTAAGCATTGCATCGCCCCCCCCCCCCTCCCCCCACTTCACGAGCCTGTCAAGGAGCATCCGTGGCTTGCTGGGCACCTCCAGGCCCCTTGAGAAGCCGCTCCTCTCTATGTGCCTCACCCAGGCTGTCTCGACGCCCCGCAACACGCCGGCCCGTGTGTCTCTCCTAATTAAATCAAATCGCCATGGCGACAGAAAGTGCCGGGGAGTTTATTAGGTGTCTTTGCGGCCTGGCTTCTTCTTGGCGGTGCAGGCGGCTCCCCGCAGTCAGTTTTATCAGGTGACCACGTCGGATGGATACCGTGGCTTTCCCTCGGCGGATCGTTGCAGAACTATAAGGCCTCGTCCCGCATGAGATGTGCCCGGGCCAGGATGGCTGTCCGCCCCCCCCCCCCCCCCCAATAACAACACGGAACAAGGCAGTAGCTACCTTTTCGGGCCTTATAAACATTGGATTTATGAATGAGCGTCTGTTCCCGTAATGGACATGCGTCCCATCCTGGACATACCTTGCTGTACAGTATATGCTGTTTTTCTGGGATGGACTCCAGATCAGAGCAGCTCTAATTGGATGGACAGATGGACAGATGGATGGATCATATGACTATGGGTATTACCACATATTTCATTCACAACATGCTCACAGAACGTGTATAAATATATAATCCATCCATCCATTTTCTGTAACATTTTCTGCTCATCCTCTTCAAGGTCACGGGGGTCGCAGAGCCTATCCTAGAGGCTACGGGTGCAAGGCAGTGAACCCCCCAGGATGAGGCGCCAACCCATCACAGTATAAATATATCATTTATAACCCAAAGGAGCTTCCCAGAAGACACTTCTTTGTTTAATTGTTGTTGTTATTGTTGTTGTTTTATCCATCCATCCATCCATCCATCCATCTATCCATCTTTCCTATCTGCTTATTCAGTGCAGGGTCGTGATGCTGTTGTTATCATAGATGATTACAAACATTTGATTTATGTACAATAGCTCTTCCTTGTCTCAGTGGGATGCTGCCTGTGTCTGTACTCATGTCTTTATCAGAGAAATCTTTTGTCACTATTTAATGGGGCTTCAGCCAAATCTCCTCCCACTGCAGAGCCGGTTCATCTAGCTGTTTGTTCAGTGTGTTTTATACTGAAGGCATTATGATCGCTCTTATTCGCTGATAGAGTGACATGGGTCAGTAATGATTCTCAGTTAGGGGATGTAGCTCAGTGGTGGGTCACCTGCTTTGTATGTACTGTATTAGGCCCTGATTCAATACCTGGTATCTTCAGTTGAAGTTACTTGTGGTGCCTGCTGCAGTTTCTGGTGATTTCCTTCCTCCCCCAGGTGTGACTAGATGCAGAGTGTGTTTTGCTCTGTCGGTATACATCACCCAGCTGCTGTCTGGTGTGCAACTTTGCAGGTATGGAGTCTATATTTGTGTCGGCTGGTTCAAATCCCATGGCTAGAAGACTAATATCTTATCAACGTTGGGCTCCTGACCCCGTGTTCTGACTCCAAGCTTATTGTCACCTATGTGTTTGTATCTCATAGGAGAGCAAGATGAGATTTGTGAAGATTCAACATTGTTCCTGCTACTTGTACGATGACCCTAAATGCTCAACTTGCTTAGGTATTAGGTAATGGTCGTCAGTGTGCCTTAGATCTCTGCGGGGGGATTAGCAGTCGGACCCTGGGATTAGCCCTGTTTAATGCTTTCTTTTTTGCACGGGTGGAGTCGGGCTCCAGCACCAGGCAACTGACGACTGCTGGGTTTGCAATTCTGCTTGTTTTCAGACACAGACACCTTGGTGTGAATCATTTTTTTGTATTTAGTTTTATATATACTTCCTAAGTGTGCCCATGTAGAAGAAATTTCCCCACAATGCCGAACAGAGATTTTATAGCAAGAACAACATAGGCATGGACATAATTTAAACTTAACAGTATTATATAAAAATAAGCCTACCTGTGCACGCTAATGCATTGTTGTGTTGCTCTCTGGGATAGACCGCTGTTCTCGTGATCAGATGGTTGGTTGTTCAAATCCTGTGCTTGGCAGAGTGCCGAACCCTTGAGCAAGGCCCTTAACCCCAATTTCTCCTGTGACTGGTTGACCCCGCTTTCTCAATTGAGAAAGCTGGTATGTACATAAAAGTCAGTTTCACCCTACAAGTCAGAAACAGGCTCCTGTAGCTGAAAGTGGTCCCTCCATTTGGGCATCCAGCTGGTGACAGTCGGTGGGTCAGTCGAGGGCTGTGGGCCCAGAAACTCAGGCTTTGTTATCCCCAGGCACCGACAGATAGGGTCAGGGTGCTGTAAATGGAGATGGTAACAAATGCATCAAGCACCGGTGCGGTTATTTAAGGTAAGTTAGACGAAAATAGGCTACGTTACACTCACTGGACTGGAATAGTAGGTCTTCAGTCTGGATTTAAATGCTGAGACTGGGGGGGGATCCCTGACTTTAGTTGGCATCATTTCCATAAACAAGGAGCCCTATAGCCAAGGGCTTTCCCACCAACAGATCTTATTTAACTGAGAAACTACCAGGAGTCTTGAGTCCAGGAAAACTGGAAGTGGCTTATGAATAATACACATCAGTTGGCGCCTTTAGATAAACAGGGATCTGACCTCTCAGAGCCATATAAGTGAGGAGAGCAATTACAAAGTCAGTACTGAACGCAACAGCCAGTCAAGGGGTGATGTGTGCCCGACATCTGAAGGTCGTTGGTTCTAATCCTGTGGCTGACAGAGTAATCTTATCACTCTTTAGCCCTTAATGAAGGCTCTTAACCCTGAAAACAGCTCTGGGGTACCAGATAAATGGCTGACCCAGTGTGCTGATCCTGGGTGTGTTTCATAGGGGAGTAAGATAGGATGCGTGAAAATGAATGAATTCCTATGTACCTGCACTTGTTCAAATGAAAATAATGTATCACTATATAGTATCGTGCTCGCAATTCAAAGGTCATGGCTTCAAATCCCAGAGAACATACATACATGTAGCTTATAACTCTTCCCTATACTGTAAGTTGCTGTGGATAAAAACAGCAGATAAATGAATTCAAGTTGTGTGTGTGACTGTTTCCAATCTGCTACCACTGTGTTAACATTCCTGTTATTTGAAAAGTAAGAAATTGCCTTCATTGTGGAATATGTTTATGCTGTAGGATGTGTATCTTGGATAAGGAGTTAAAGGTCAGGTCTGTGTTATGTTTGCTGATTCTGCAAAACAAACTTTCTAAAGTTAAAAGTGAATAATGAGATATTACTTCTGAATAACAGAACTTCAGTTCAGGGTTTTGGAAGCAATTTTGACTCATCCATTCCTTTTTTACTCCATCGGAGCAGCTCTCTTATGGGCAGAGTGTCATTAGTTCACATTGAAATGTACAACTGAGTGTCAGCATATGAATCAAAATTAATTTTACAGCATATAGAGAGAGGACAATACTAAATAGCAAACCCTGTGAGATTCCATATTTGACAGATGAAAATGGTGACCTAGTACAGCTAATTGATTTCTGAATATGACGATCTACTCATTTTCCATAACCGTTTGACCTATGCAGGGTCAAGGTGAGTCTATCCCTGGAAGCAGAGGACAGGACACACCCTGGGTGGGATGCCAGGACATCACAGGGCACACACTGGATTGGATGCCAGTGAATATATTACATACAGTATATAATATAAAATATATTTGCATATATTATATATACTCCAATCGTTGATTCATCCATCTTCCAGCCACTTAGACAATACAGGGTTGTGGGGTATATTTTATATAAGATAAATATTGTTGATCCCAAGGGGAAATTCTTGAAAGGAAAAGTCCCACATATCAGGCAATCAAACAATCAATCGATCAATCGATCAATGTTTAATTATACAGCAGTATTAACTACAGTACATGGTGTGCACAAAGTGCTTTACAGACTTTTAAGGTAAGGAATTAGCATTAGCATAACAATTAGCATAGACATAACTATAAGCACAGAAAAAACTAAAAAGAGAATCGGTTTAAAAAAATAAATAATAATAAAATACCACCACAAACATGGGACTGTAACCACCCACAGTCCCACTAGGGGACTTTTGATCACCCTTTCTATTCTTAATGCATGGGGACACAAACTCATGCCACATTGGGACCTAAACCCAAGCCCCAGAGCATTCAGGGGAGTGACCCCCACTTGATGGGACCACACTCTCCTTCTCCACGTGGGATCTTCAGGGATGACCCAGGGAGCTGCTGGGATTCAAACCCAGGATCTCCTGTTTACTAGATAGGCACTTTGAATGAATGAATAAATGAAAAAATGAAAGTTACATTTATATAGCACTTTACAAGACACCCAAAGCACTTTGCAGAAGTAATAATTTCATTATTTTAAATGGGAAAAATCGATTCAGGTCGTGAACTGAGTCCTCGAACAAATTCGTGAGCCGAGGTGTGACTGTTCTGGCCAGGCCAAACCCTGCTTAATTTCAGGTAGATTACCTGGCCTGAACTGCAGGTAGTATGGCTGCTGGCACCATCTAACCAACTTAACCGCAGCCCTACCTTCTAGGAAAACATAAATTCTGAATGTGAATGAATGTTAGAGACAGTAGCAGCAGTGTGACTCTACAGGCTCAGATCAGCCTGCGAGTCAGTGAGTCAGGGCCCATTCAGCCTCTCTACTTGCTCTGTCTCTGTCTGTATAGCCCTGAAGGAGATTCACTGTGATTAAAATGGAGGAGCTTCTCCAGACCCAGTACCTGGGAACTGGCTCGGGTGGCTGATTGAGGAGCCTGGCGCTGATCCGATAGTGACCCCGTGCTGTTTTTAATTCATATCCAGCCGTGCGGGATGCCGCTGTCTGTGTCTAATGCCTCTGGTGCCACGCTGCGCGGAAGGCATTTTGTCCTCCGTCTCCTCATGCAGGAGCCAGACGCGCAGTGGAGCCGTGTTGGCATGCGGCGCAGTGAACGTCCGGCTGCCACGGCCACTGTGAAGTTCACTGGTTATTGATGTCGTACCGTGTCATATATCTAAACCCCATGCAGTTTGCAGAGGTGGGCTTGTCATATTAAACTGTATAAACTGTGGGTATGTAAACGCGTTATGACTCATTAGATACTGGTATTAAACTTCAGTAGGACACCGATGCGTAGTTATTTTTCCAAATGGTCTGTGAGTCTGATCTGTGGTTCTCTCTCCCAGGTTGCGAGCCGATCCCCCTGAAGTACCTGGAGTGGACTGATGTCGAGTCCATAGTGGCAGTGGTCTTCTCCTGTCTGGGCATCCTGGTGACCATGTTCGTGACATTCATCTTCGTGCTGTACCGTGACACCCCCGTGGTGAAATCCTCCAGCCGTGAGCTATGTTACATCATCCTGGCCGGCATCTTCTTGGGTTATGTGTGCCCCTTCACGCTCATTGCCCGGCCCACCGTGACCTCCTGCTACCTGCAACGTCTCCTGGTGGGCCTCTCCTCTGCCATGTGTTACTCCGCCCTGGTGACCAAGACCAACCGCATCGCCCGCATCCTGGCGGGCAGCAAGAAGAAGATCTGCACGCGCAAGCCACGCTTCATGAGTGCCTGGGCCCAGGTGGTCATCGCTTCGCTTCTAGTCAGCATCCAGCTCACTCTGGAGGTCACACTCATCATCCTTGAGCCACCGGAGCCAATCAAGTCCTACCCCAGCATCCGAGAGGTCTACCTGATCTGCAACACCAGCAACTTGGGTGTGGTGGCGCCACTGGGCTACAACGGCCTGCTGATCATGAGCTGCACCTACTATGCCTTCAAGACGCGCAACGTGCCGGCCAACTTCAACGAGGCCAAGTACATCGCCTTCACCATGTACACCACCTGCATCATTTGGCTGGCCTTCGTGCCCATCTACTTCGGCAGCAACTACAAGATCATCACCACCTCCTTCTCCGTCAGCCTGAGCGCCACTGTGGCCCTGGGCTGCATGTTCACGCCCAAGATCTACATCATCATCGCCAAGCCCGAGCGCAATGTGCGCAGTGCCTTCACCACATCCGACGTGGTGCGCATGCATGTGGGCGACGGCAAGGTGGACTGTCGCAGCAACAGCCTGCTCAACATGTTCCGCAGGAAGAAGAACTCCCCAGGAAATGCGAGGTGAGTCCTCGTCGGGGCGAAGCCCACTGGCCAGGCGGCTATTAGGTCAGGGCTGTTCAACTCCGATCCTGGGGCGGGGGCTGGGGGCCTGATGTTTGCAATCATTTCTTGCAGCCTAATTCTGAGTCATCTAACAGAGGTGTTACTAATTTTCTTCTGAGAATCATTTGAAGCCCCCTGAACTCTCAAAGTTAACGGGTGCTGGGGAACCCGGTGGAATGTGGCCCCACCTACAGGACCGGCGTTCTTCCGTCCTGGTCCAGCGGAGCAGCTGGTCGTATTAGCATCAGTGTCAGACTCATGTGTGACTTGTCAGCAAGGGAAAGTTGCAAAACACACTTATTCACTCACACATGCAGACACTAAATGGTTGGCGACTGCTTTTAATATTCATAAAAGGAAAGAAACACTGTAAATGTGAGCCAAGGCTGAGAAAATGTTTAATGCATCAGATAGTGGTGAGTGCTGTCAAGGATACTCACCAGCCTGATTCTTTGCTTGGGAGTTTCTGTCTATCTCTGCACAGTGAAAAAGGGATGAAGTAAGAAGCTCATGCTCTGATATAGTGAAAAAACATCAGGGGTGAGGTGTGGGATCTGTTCCTCAGTGCTTTCAGCTGGTCACCTGGCTATAGACAGCATTATTCTTGCAGATACATTGTTTAATCAGAAGTGGTCAAGCTTTTGTAATAAATAAACAATGCTTAATAAGTTTAGCTATACACAATGCAGATGAAATGAAGATAAAACGTAAATAAAGTCATTGTCACCTACATTCAGTCTATTTGATATTTAAGTATGTTGACTAGGCGAACAATTTGAGAAACATACTGTCAATTGAATAATACATGAATTCATGAAATTTATAAGTCAAAGGCATGCTTTTTTCTGGTCTTACTATCCTTCTAATTCTCTCTCTCTTTCTTTCTTGCGCCGTCTCTCCAAAGAAAAGATAAATATTTCCTTTTTTGTTTGTTTACCAAGGAAGCAGTAAAGAGTGAGCAGTTTAGATGAGCTTAATAGCCTTTGTGAAATTCTTTTGCATGATCTCACTGTCCTGGGTTCCCGAGCAATAACTGCCATCTTTATTTTGTTCTTAGTTCTAATGGAAAGTCTGTGTCATGGTCTGAACCAGGTGCCAAGCAGCCACCGAAGGGGGAGCACATGTGGCACAGACTGTCAGTACATGTGAGGAAACAGGAGCCCAGCCCCAATCAGACAGCTGTCATCAAACCCCTAACTAAAGCCTACGACACTGGCCTCAGCATCTCAGACCTCAGCACCAAAACTTTGTATGATGTGGCAGAGGAGGAAGAGGGTGATCCTGTCCGCCACAATCCGCCTGACAGCCCCGCCGTGATGGCCGTTGGCCAGGTGCTCAACGTTGGGCCGGAAAAAGACACGGTGGGGGGGCAGGCATGCCTAGCCGAGCATCCGTGCAACTGCACTTTTCCCCCGCAGTCCGTCATGGACCACCTCCTGGAGGTAGCGGACAAACTCAATTCCAGCATGCCGGATTTTAACGACGCGGTCCCAGGCCTTGGGAGCGGGGCAAGGCCCTGCTACCAAACCCATCTGGGCCAATGTCCGACCCCCACCTCACACCTGGACCCCTTTGAGGAGGAGCTCTTATGCCCTACTGATATGCTGGAGGATGAGCGGTTGGGCCTAATTGGCAGCTACGCTTATGACAACGTCCGGATCCATGAAACAGAGGAGATGGAGGAGGATTTGGAGGAGCTGGTACCAAGCCGATTCACCCCAGAGGCCTCCCCAGCCCTGACACCCCCATCTCCTTTTAAAGACTCAGTGGGCTCAGGAAGCTCTGCCCCCAACTCCCCTGTGTCCGAGTCCGAGCTATGCAGCCCACCCCGCATGACCTATGCCTCCATCGTCCTGAGGGACTACACACAGAGCTCGTCCACTTTGTGAGGCTAGCAAACGTGTCTCTTCGCTCATTTGTTCTATCAATTTTGTTTTTTTGTTTTGACGGCAAACAAAACTAAAAAAATCAAAGCAAAGCAAACGGAATATCCCCAAAGGCATCTGTGTGCCAATTCATCCTACAAATCTTAAACAAGGGGAAAAAAGCTTTCAAGAGAAAGTGTTGAAGGTGGGAGAAATAGTTTTAGAAGTATGCTGAAAGTATTTTGCACAAGGAAAAACTGAATCTGTTGGATGACAACAACATGACATATTGTGATAGTGGATCGACACACGGAGAGTTAATTGGTGTTGCGGATGCAAACAGATCAAATTTTTGTAACTTTTCTGAAGTGTGTTATGCCTTTGAGTACTTTTATTTCTTTTTATTCTGATTACGAACATAAGTAAACCCGGGAACCCGCTTGTAGATGATCGTTCCATTTTGCATTTTAAATTTGATATTTGTTTATGCTGCTAGAAGGAACAGATTTTTTTCAGTAAAATAAAAAGTATTCACCCCAAGGTTATAGAAAACAGGATTTCCCACAAGACCACTGGATTTGCTGTAATTATTTTACCCGACTGTGCTCTTATTTAACTATATCAGCTGTCGAATAAATTTGAACTGTGACAAGATGGATTGTTTATGAAGGATTTAAAGGATTTATACAAAGTTATACAGATTACTGTTAAGATATTCCCCACTGTTTCCCCTTAAATTGAATAATAATACATTTCATTATTTTCCTTAATTACATTATGGATATTTAATTTATTTTAATTTAACCTTAGTACAGTTAAGCAATTCAGCAACCTGGTAATACCACTTGGTTTTAGAAAAGGGCCACCTTACCTGATATAAAGCATAAGGAACATTTTCTTTTGAGAGGAAAAATGAACTTAAGTCCAAGAAACTATTGCTTCAAGCCACTAGACCTAGATTTTCAAACTGCCCAATACAATATAATAGTTTAGCAACTTAGTATGAACAAAACCAAACACTTACAAGTGAAGACTTTGGGCCAGGGTTAGAGGACTGGGATTAACATCTGCTGTTCTTTTCAAATTTACATTTTCTGTTTCCATTGAAAAACAAGTCATCAAAAAATAATAATAAAAAAAAACACTTTGCACGTTACATTAAAGATATTTTTTACAATTTTCAGGAGTTTCATATGAGCTAAAATAGAAGGCTGGAAAGTTTTGTGCTAGACTGTAATTCTGCAGAATATTATAGTGAAAAGGGAAAGTATATACATATTTTTTAAAAAATGAAAATTACTGAAACAAAAAATAGATATATAATTTTTTCACGTTATATTTCATTGTTTTTATGATCTTTTATCATTGTAATAATGATATGTCTTTAAAATTTATATTCCATCAAACTGTCTCCCTTTTCATACAAAGGCTCCCTGTTTGTAAAATTGTTATTGTAGAATGTGGGAAATGTATATTGTCTTGAACTTGTTTTGTGGTGAAAGAGGCATTGAATTTGGGTAACTTTTCCAGGAAATTTAGAAGTCAGTGATCTCCTTAAGAACTTTAATTTTAAGGTTTACAATTTTGTAGTTGCTTCTAGTGATAAGGTGTTGCATTTAAATCATGCCTAGATTGATCTTGTTCAAACTGAAAGTTTAAATGAACTACATGATTATAAGTTATATAGTAATGTATTTATTAGACTGGGATTATCCCAAGTATAGATAAATATACTGAGTATCGTAATTTATGAATTGATATACAGTTAGTGCATTCATGTATTCTGTTTGAGTACCGAATCATTTGTAAAACGTGGGGCAAAAGGTCAGTCACGTGGTATCAGCTAGACGTGAGAACACATGTGTACTTGCCAGGATTAATGATTCTGTAAAATAAATATTTTATAATTAACATTGCCTCGGCTTGAACATTTTTTAGAAACCGTATTTCATGGCGAAGAGGTACCCCTCTGCATTTGTACTTCTTTCTGGATGTTTTTCGAGCGATCGTGTTGCTTCACATCCTTAACGTACGTCTTTTGTAGACTTAAAACGCCGCTTCCAGTTCCTTGTTTGCACACCATTACTTTTTCGTGTATATTAAACAAATGTGGCCCAAGAGTCAAGTTCATCTTTCAGAACTTTTGTTTAAGAGTTCTTTTTATACATGTTTTTTCTAGTTTTGTACAGCCCTTAACCTCGGAGATCAGTGGCGTCTCTAAAATACATATATGTAGAATACAGATGTTTCTCATGAATACTGTTTGCTATATTTGTAATCAGATTGATGTTTTCATTTGATTCATATTTAAATTATCAGACCATCCGTTTTTTCGTAACCGCTGATCCACTGCTGTTTCTTAGTAATCTTTCATTTGTATTGTCTTAACTGCTTTCAGTGCTAATGGGTATGAATGACAGTGGGTTTACGAAAGTACATTTTGCGCGTATTACAAGAACGATTTTCATATTCATTGACAGAAACCCAGGCAATGTAGACTGAGAAGTAATCCAATGAACTGAAAGGGATTTTATATGTAGTTAGACAAAGCCAGTTCCGGGTCCTGTGACTTATCAGGTGGTTGTTAAGTAAGCGGGAGTCGGAGGGAGATTTTTCTTTCAATTGCACTCCGTTGTTCTAAACAAGAAGGAAGTAGATTTCCTACTCCTCCGGTTTATAAAGAGAGTAGGAAGTGAGGCTTTTGGTGTCATCGGGAAGGTCTGACAATGGCCGGCGGCTCGGTGTCAGAGTGTAAGGAGTATTTGTTCAAAGTGTTGGTGATCGGCGAGTTAGGCGTGGGGAAAACTAGTATCATTAAGCGTTATGTCCATGAGCTGTTTTCGCAGCATTACAGGGCAACTATCGGCGTTGATTTTGCTCTCAAAGTTATAAACTGGGACAGCAAGACGTTGGTGAGACTACAGCTGTGGGACATAGCAGGTAAGATATCTGTTAATGCAATGCAATGCAATGCAATGAAACTCAGAACGACGTACAGAACGTCGCTGTCAGTTTACAGTGTTACTCTCTACAATGTAACACGATTCGCTTTTGTGGCTGTGACAGCTTTATGGAGTGATGATCGAGTTACATTGCAGAACAACTACAATTACAATGTCACTGTAAATGGGCTCTAACAATCACTGCGGTGTTACTGTACGTGATGTTTTTTAGACATTGCGTTTTTTTTGCAAGCAATCTAGCTGTTAAACAGTTAAACGCCTTGTTATTTATGTGAGTTTGCAACAACTCGCTTCCCAGAAAAAGCAGCCTTTGGACGTGTCGTCGCGCTGTCAACGTTTGGCGATCACTTTAATTGATAGTGAATTGTAGGTCGAATTATGTCTGAGCTGTTGTTCCTTTTTGAAATTCCTGCGGCCATTGCAACAATTACAGCACTTCAGTATTTACCAAACAGTATTTACTCTCATTTTACCGAAATTATTATTATTTAAAAGACAAATCAAAGGTTGTGCGTATGTATCTTGGGAAGTATCGGGTATTGAGCGAGTTTGATTTAAGATTAGCTGCCACAGAACCGCAGTATACCTCTTTAAAAAGTTAAATCAGATGTCGCTCCGGGCAAATGAAAACGCACCAGATCCAAATCAGGCCCACGCATCTGTGCGCAAACCAAATAACGGCGGGCTACGGATATTTATACGGCAAATAGGGCTCTGTCCGGGCAGCTGCCACAACACGCGGCATTCGGGGTCCCCGTGTGTAAAAAGTGCCGTGTGGATGGATTGCAGCACTGTTAACAGAAACGGAAAAGTGCAGGCATTTGTGACGTGTGATACGGCCCCCTATTTCGGAGTAGTTCTGTAAGTGGAATGGCGTCCTAAGCAAGGGTGTGAACCTGAGGACGCTTTTGTGGTGAAAACCTGAAATCACGCTGACTCTGGGTTTCCGTTTCGGCAAGTTGTCACCCTTCCTAATTACTAAATGTTAACGTTGATGAAATTATTTGAAACTATATGTCAATTTATGAACACATTTTGTAGTATGGTGGCATTGACAAGTGAAGATTAGGCAGAAAAATAACATCTTTATTTATTATTTTAAATAGTTGAGTGGCTGGATCAGAGATTGACCCAAAAATCATCTCTTGAAATAACTTCCTTGCAAAGGCAACGAATGTTCGGATTTATGTAGCACTAATAAAACGACTAAGCGTCCGTAGCGTTGATTTTCTCATAGTACCAATACATTTTCACAGTCCAGCTAGGCAGTTCTAAATTACACTCATAAATAAAACAATGTCCATAAACTTGCATGCCAAGTGGTCAGTTTTGAACTTTGACACCCAGGTACTGTTCATTAATTGACCCCAGAAGGCTGGAGATGAAAACATTTGCTAAGCAGCTGCTGTTTAATAAATGTATTACAGATCGACATCTAGATTTTTTTCCCAGCCATTATTTGAGCACCTCTAAAATGACCTGAATCTTAAAAAACCCTCTTGCGTGTTTTACAGCTGGAAGTTGCTTTACGTCAGAAAACAGGTGCTCATGGTTCAGACATCGAGGCTCCTTCTAGGATCAGTGACCTTTTTGGTCACAAGTTCCAGGTCCTTAATTATCACATCACACACTGGCCCAGTAACTTAACTGGAATTCAGACTCTAATCCCAACCTGTTTAGCAAAGGACCTGCGAAATCCCTGTGGAATTTTTCAGGAATACCTCAGCACCCAGAAGCAAGGCGGTACGAGTAAAGCAGGTGCTTGAAGTGTTGCACGGGCAGTTCCGTGAGTGAACCACAGGCGACATAGGGGGTGGGGATGGGTGCCGGTCCACGGGACCATTAGACGTGGCTGCACTATGAAAGTTGCGATGGCATTAATGTGATATGATGCTATATTTGCCATTTGCACAAGTTCTAGAACAGGTATATTGGGATGTATTTTTTTTTCCCCGCATGTTCCGTTTTTCAAGACGTATACACAGAGGTGAGAGCAAAGCTAGGGGTCCGAGTGCAGGGTAAGCTGTCCCTGGAGCATTTTTTAGGGGTTTGAGGACCTTCCTTAAGCAGGGGATTCAAACCAACGACCTTCCTGTCACAGGCATGGAAGCCCATGACACTGAGCCACACTCTGTCCCCCCAGCTTGGCCCGTGTCGTGGTTCCACACCTTTAGTGTCGTGTTGCTAAAGTTGTCCTCCACAGTCCCCAAACCCTGAAACCCCCTCACACACACATCCTGAGCAGTAGGGGTTGTCTCTTCACCCCCAACGATCAGTTCCTTTGCAAATGGAGCACTAACCAGCTTCAACCGAGATGCACTTCTCCCAGAAATAGAAGCTTATCATTGGGCCTGTCTGAGTGGGATGTGGTGATTACAGCCAGGCTGTAAAGTAGGGACTCGAACCAAGGATCTAGACACCCGGCTCGGAGACGCAGCCCTCTGGCCTCCGTGCAGTGGAACGTGGAGTCGGAAGGGGCGTGGCTTTTCCCGCCCATCAAGAGTACTGCCCCCGTTGTATTTAAAGGGCATTTGCTGTGCATGCATCTCCAAAGCGTGTCTTCTGTTTAAAAACACATGAAATCAGTGCTTAGAGGAAATTGGCTTGTCCTCAACTGTGGAATTTGGCATCATCCTCTGGCCTGTCAAGGCACCACAGTAAGGAGCATTTGTGATAGATTGGGGGGGGGGGGGGTTGCGTAGCCCCGTAATGTCAGGATGTGAGATTTGGCCGGCAATTAAGGTGCGTCTTATGTGACATGTCCGAGATGGCGAGTTACATCTGACAAAGCCTTTGTTTCTTCTGTCTTGGATGGTTTCCATGGAAACCCACCCACAGATGATATCTCGATTAGGGCCGTATGAGACGGAGGTTGCTAAGTCCTGCAATAAAGACTCATCTATTTTTTTTTTTTTTTATTATTATTCAAAACCAGAGAGAAATGTGATGCACTACTTCGCTTTGATGGGACCCGGTGGGAGAGCAACCATTTAGAATGTGGTTGTAATTAAGGATGTGGGATCTAATTGACCCATATAGTAGTTTTATATATCGGTAGAGTGTATACCTAACAGGAGAATGGCAGGAGTGTCTGTGCTTGGTATGGCGGGGGGGGGGACGCTTGTGTGCATTAGCATGGCAGAGCCAGGAAAGCCCTGACAAAAGGAGCACCCCACCCCATGTTCATTTGTTGTCGTGAATAGTGCAAAAATCAAGAGTTAAAGCACAACGCCTTGTCGATGATTAAAATTTATTTTCACCGGTCTGGATATTTTTCTGTAAATCAAGTATAATCATTAGAGTCATTCCTTTGATCTTCTGTATCTGGAAGCAAGTGTGGACTGATTGCAAAAGGATGACTTTGGGTAGCTGCTGTAATGGAAAAACTATGTGACTGCCAGGCAGGGCGAATGGAACATGCCCAGCACATCACTGACTCTGTTCTGTCAGTAACCACTGCAGAAGTGGGACTCATGTGATCCTGCCTGACCGATTCGTGCCGATCAGTCTGTTCACCAAAACTGAGGTCCGGGTTAACACCTATAGGCATTAGGACAGCAGTCAGCCAGTGCACTCAACACAGAGTGATAATGGCACAACCACGTAAATGCACAGTTCGTTTTTTCTGGGCTGAGTGACAAATTGCACTTTGTTCTGGCATTTTTCCTACTTCAGTCATTTTTCATTCATTTTATTTGTCATATTTATGGACGGCTAGAATAACAATTGCTGTGTACTACTGTACAAAAGGCAAATAAAGAATCGTTAACCTAAATAAAAATAGACAATGACGGGACACTTGCTGTGGAAACATAAGAGACTAACTGCTCACCAGTAAGGTTATAAGTGAAGTCAGTTGGCTGGCAGGATGAACACAGACTTGCTATATGGCTAAATCTTCCATCCATCTACTTACCTTCTAACCACCTATGCTGGGTCACGGGTTGAACTTGGAGCATATGCATTACACATCCAGGGTGTGATGCCATTCCATTACAAGCCATATACATGAATGCACTTGGTCATATACTATGGATAATTCAGAGATACCAATTAGCCTAATTGCATCTCTTTGATCTGTGGGAGGAAAGCCACAAACACAGGGAGAACAAGTGAAGTCTACACACACACGCACGCGCGCAGAGAGGAGACAGCGTGTGAGCCTCACCAGCACTGGGGGTGTGAGGCCATGATGCTACCCACAGAGACACCGTGCTTGCTGCCCAAAAGCAGCATTAATGGGAAAAATCAAAAATAAAATGGAAACAAGGCCTTAATAATTAAATGTACAAAAATGTGTGTATGTGGATTAGATTTATATTACATTGTGGGGACCTTACCTGTTGTTTTGACATTTTGGGAAATAATTTTAATAATTTTTCCGGTTCTCACAAAGATCTGTAAATGCGATCAAAAAATGGAAAAAGTCTTGTATTTTGTTTGTTTCCTGGTCCCCATAAGTAACTAGTCTTAACCATAAGGGGAAAGTCAATTTTAGGGGTTATGGTTGTCATAGTTAGCATTAGCATTTTTCCCATAGAAATGAATGAGCGGTCCCCATAAGGATATGTTTACTGTGTGTGTGTGTGTGTGTGTGTGTGTGTGTGTGTGTGTGTGTGTGTGTGTGTGTGTGGGGTCATTTCTACCAAAGCCGCCTTGTTTATCCTTAACGAGATAACTGGAGCTATCAGGCCCAGCTGAGTTTCATTAGCAAGGCAACTATAGACTCAAAGCAGGTGATCAATTGCCATGGTAACGAAAGTTCACCCTAACCAAGCACTGTGCCGTAGCTGTACCTCCCACTGACTCACACATGGAATTAAATGGGGGGTGGGGGCTCTGTAGAGTGCGTCTGGGCTATGGTGCGTGTGGTTCCTCATTCTGCTGTCCCCGGGGGCGGCTGCCTCAGATTCACTGTGACACACGGGTCTCATCAACAGCACAACGTGCCAGACTGACAGCTGCCTGCCCTGCTGTTCCCCAGCAGCCATAACTGTTCCCCAACCTTAAGAGACATGTCGCACCATCGCCCCGGCCCCATTCGGCTGCTTTATGTCGCACCATCGCCCCGGCCCCATTCGGCTGCGTTATGTCGCACCATCGCCCCGGCCCCATTCGGCTGCGTTATGTCGCACCATCGCCCCGGCCCCATTCGGCTGCTTTATGTCGCACCATCGCCCCGGCCCCATTCGGCTGCGTTATG
>JAODKE010000041.1:20746430-20766011 GCA_026779605.1 Mormyrus hasselquistii
ATTCACAAATTCCAAGTTATTGCATAAATTAATGCCTTCGTAATCAGAAGTTATTAGATTACGGAATCACTGATCTTGCCAGCCAGTGCAATAATAATATTGCTGGATGATAGTGATGAAAAATGATAAACAAAAATTATGATGAGTTTCTTGGCTTGAACAGACTTTATCCATAATCAGTTGTGTCCTAATCAGCGAGTGATTATTTCACACCATGATGTGCTGAGAAAATGGGTTGAGCTGCAGTTGAGGTGGAATCCCGTGCGTCTGGCGGCAGAGGAATTAATCCCAAAGAGACTTTATTTGGCTGCATGACCAGCGTGGTTCATGTCTGACCCCTTCCCTCTGACATAGGTTCTCCCAATGCACACAGCCTTTCTGCATCATATGACCTTTATCTCATGACCCTCACCATTGTCCATTTTCCAGGACAACATCAACGTGGACGAGGCGGCTCGGTTCCTGGTGGAGAACATCCTGGTGAGCGTGAAGGGACTTCCCTACGAGGAGAATACTGGGGACCGGGTCCAACTGGACCAGGACACAGCGGTGGCTGAAAGCAAGTCTGGATGCTGCTAGCGGTGACTAGCTCAAGGAGCTTCTGGGTCAAGGACTGTGGTCCAGTGCCAGCGATGGAAAGGGGTCAGAGCTTGATCCGGAACAGTCTCCGAAACGTTCCCCAGTCTGTGCTCAGATGACGGAGTCCCCTCCTGGCTCCAACGTCTTCACTACATTTCTCAGACACGGTTAGGGTGCATATTATACTATAACCCATCTGTAGGTTATGGCCTGCCCATTCTAAACACTGACCAACACATAATATGCAAGAGTCATTCTGCTTTGGTCACTTAAATAATTAGGCATCAGGGAATATTCCCAAGCTCAGATAATGATCAACGCAAACATGTCATGGTTTTAGAACCTGTTCTTCCACTGAGATTCTCATCTGATATTTATTTCCCATTTCATTTCGTTTACTTTTTATGGACGCACTAAGATATTATTTCATTATCTCATTTCATTCTGAATGATGGCTAAATTTTATTATAGGATCATGTTTTTAAATAAAGTCTCCTAAAATAATATATAAAATAATAAACAGTTTATTCTCATTTTTAAACAATATAACTGAAAGAACCCTTTTTAAACACTCTGGGGTCACGTAGCAAAGTTTACATGAAGGACTTTTAATTCAAAAATGGAGAAAATTTTGGTAACAACTTGAGGGGGCATAACCTAGTAGCTCATTTACTACTCAAGTACGAATAATATACAAACTGCATGAAATACCTGAACTGTTATGACTTAACAACATGACATGGGATCAATACGTAACTAACACTTACTTTATGCATGTTTAATGCTTTAGATTAGATCGTACTACTACATTATTTGTGCCCCCTCAAGTAGTGTTACCAAAAAATGTAAACAAGTAACTTTTTCACAATGGAAAAACGCATTCCAGTGTTGCAACAACAGCATTTTTTAATTGCCTAAACAGGAGACGGTCATGCATCATGTTATCATGCATAATGACATCTGATGGAACGTAGCTTCAGGATGAGGAAATAGTTTGCATTTGTCTGCATGCAAATCTGTCGTTAAGCGAAACCTTCTGCAGGAAAAGTGAAGTCATGTTTCTCTTATGTTAGTGTCGTGTGTAAGTTTCATCCGTCCGATGAAATTGGGTTAATGGGTGTCTGCATAGTGTTTTAAAAATCAACAAAGCCTTATTTTCAGAGAAGAATCCTCACTTGTTCTTAAATTCTGTTTTAAAACACAGGCCAGGCAGTACTGAAATGTGCTGAGGGTTTGAAAATGGTATCGCCTGTGTGAAACACTCTGGGTGTCAATAGGGGCGACTCAAATTTTTGACCATCCCATCCTGAAATGGCAACTTCCCGTTCAAAGGCAATGAATTCCCCCGCCTCCTTCCTGTAGAAAGGCAGCGAATTATACTCCCCGCGTCACTATGGAAACTTTGCAGCGAAGCAGTAGCCCTCATCTGCTTTGTGAGCGGTGAGAATTACCATTCTCCAGCACCACCTTGAAAACCAACCTCTCCGCGCTCTGTGCGCCCTCAGACACTGAATTCACTATGCCTCACCTGCCTGGTTGGTTAGTCACCTAGTGTGCTGTAAAATGGTGTCATCCTGTTTTTTTCTGTCTTGCGACATTCTTCTGTGGTGAAGAAGCCATCGCAGCTCTTCCACAAGCCTCGGTATTCGGTCCACAGTTTGAAATTTGCAGGACATCACAGTGCCCTTTTAATTGCTGCTAAATGATTACTCTCCCTTGATGGACATGCTTATTGTATTTTCTGGTACGAGCCTCCCGAAGCGTGTCAGCATTAAGCTATGAGTTTTGTTTTCGTTCTGAATGTAAGCAGCAATATTAATGCTAATTTGTTATTAATGGTGATGTATGTAAAATCATTCAAACTGAGATTGATATAAAAATAATGGAAGCTAATTTAGGAGCATCAGTAGTTTCTGTGTTTCTGATTTTTGTCAGCAAGGTTTTTCTGAGGATTCCATAGATGAAGCAAACTGGTTTAGCCCATCTCTTTCCTTAATGTGCTTGTACCAGTTTAAGGTGGACCCATTGAGAAATATACACGCATACTTTTCACCTGAATGCGATATATATTAGCTTGGCACAACTCAACAGTTCTAAATTGAAGAGAGAATTCTTGTGTGTTCAGAAGCTACAGCTAGAACCTCATAACATTGGATTGCCTTGTTTGTCCTCCTGAATCGACGTAGTTCATCGATTTATCTCTGTTCTTCATGTTTCGCCTCTGAAATGGAAATTACAAACTCAGCTCCTCCTCCTTAAGTCACATTCACATTATCTAGATGGGCATTTACTTTGTATTCTGCTGCCTTCCTTAATGCAAAAATGATCAGATCGAACAGGCCCAATGTTCTGTCATGTGCAAGAATGTGCTAATAAAGTGTTATTGCTTTTTTTTTTACTAATTTGGAATTTTGCTTCACATTAAAGGTACTATTGTCTAATAGTGTATTAATAGTCTTTTGTATTTATTGGATGGAATTCTCCTGTAAACTTAATGTAAATGGTGCTTGATACTGTATATCACACTGTAGATTTGTAGTTTTATACTTCATTGTTTTATAACTTTTCCTTTAATGGTGGATCCCTGCAATTCTAAACTTGGAATGCTGTAGTAGAATTAGTGACTTCAAATTAGTAACTTGTAATTTGGAATTTTGTTCTGCATACTGTTAGTAAATTAAATGCAGTAAATTTGATTTCTTCAAGATTTTGTTTCAAGGTTTTGTTCTGCGATGTACATTTATCAGAAGAGTCTCTTTGTGCTTTTGTTAAAAGGGGGCGTTTCTGATGGCTATATGCTGTGCTTATTCTGCAACTCTGCCTGTGGTTTTGCAAGGTTTAGGGTGCATACATTGATTGAATTTATCTCCAGGACTGGGGGGGTTAGAACTTGTGATTGAAAGGTCGCATCCTGAGGCCAGTAAAATGATTCTCTCCCTGTTGGGCCCTTTTAGAAAAATGCCTGCCCCTCTGCTCTAACCCCAAGCTTTTTTCTGCATGCTTCATATACAGATACTATTTCGTTGTACTTGTAAGGATGACAAATATATTTGTACAAATGACAAAAGTATAAACATCATGAATGAGTAAAAAAGAAATTTCTTTTCATACATGCTCACAATCCATCTTTATTTTTTTTAATGAGCGACCAGCTGTTTCAATAATTTCAAATTCCTCTAGTACTGATTATGATTTACAGGGATCGCTCGGATCACACATGTGGGAAGTCCACGCCAGCGTGGCGAGAACATGTAAGCGTCATACACGCAGAGCTGGAACCACCCACGCCTCTGGTTTTGGTGCCCCGTGCAGATGCAGCTCAGATTTGATCTTCACATAGCCTGTCCCGGCTGCTGTTCCCCCGGGCATAGAATCCATGAGCTCTCATTCCGGAACCCTGTGCTCGTCCACACATTTGTTCCTTTGTTGAAACCGGAGTTCCGAGCATTTTTGAGAAGCTTCTACAGACACAAACACACATAAGCCATGGGCCTGTTTTATTCATGAATGCCTCAAGGGTCCATTTCATCATGTCCCTTAGCGGGAGGCTTAAGCAAAGCCCCCACCCCCCCTCCCGGATCGAACTCATGATGCCCCATGGGGGAAAAGAAAACTGCAGGATGTGTGATGCCCATCATGTCACAGGGTAATGCGGACGGGTGAACCAGTGAGCTGCTCCTTTACTACCAAGCAGCTCCATAAACTAAAAGCATGATGCTTTGGACATGGGGGGGGGCATTGGTACAGACAGAAAGATTGCGTCTCTCATTGCATATCATGGCCTGTATACGTAAAACCTTGATTCATACATGTTTTATTTCTCTGCTTCCTGTTAGTTTCCTGTGTCATACTGCAATTAAGAAGATTATCTTTTTCTTATGAATATTGGTATAAAGAACAATTTTATCCATTGTAATAAGCAAACAAGCATTATTTAGCAAAATATGGCCATTTACTCGGTAATACTGACACCGCCAGAGCTGGAATCGTGCTTTATTTGCCCAAGTACATTGGAACACTATTTTTTGCATATGCCAGCATGGTCTGCTTTGAGACATACAGACAGGGGTGTTCTGGGAGCAATGGAAGAGTGACCTGGTCTGATGAGCCGCATTCTGTTACATCACATGGAGGGCTGGGTACATGTATGCCGTTTAGCTGGGGAAGAGATGGAACTGCGATGCAATATGGAAAGAAGGCAAACTGACAGAGACAGATGTTCTGCTGGGAAACCTTGGAACCTGGCGTTCATGAGGATGTTACTTTGACACATACAGTATCATCTACAGTACTTAAACATTCTTGCGGACTAAGTACACCCCTTCATGGCAATGCTATTCCTTGATGGCAGTGGCCTCTTTCAGCCGGATAATGCGGCCTACTACACTATAAATATTGTTCGGAATGGTTTGAGGAACATTGCAAGGAGTTTGAGGTGTTGATTCCAAATTCCCACCTGTGCTGGGCAAGCAAGTCCAATACACGGCAGCCCCACCTTATACCTTACAGGATTTAAAGGATCTGCTACTAACGTCTTAGTGCCAGATACCACAGGACACCTTCTGGAGTCCATAGATCGACAGGTCAGAACTATTTTTCTGGCACAAGGGGGACCTAAACAATATTAGGTAGGTGGTGTTAATGTTATGGCTGATGGGTGTATATACAGGTGAAAGCTAAGCTTGGGATCAGAGCGCAGGGTTAGCTATTTATGTGGCACCCATGGGGGGTCAAAGACCTTGCTGAAGGGCTCAACAGACACATGGCTATTCTGGCAAGTATGACATTCAGACTGGCACCTTCCGATCACATCTGCAGAGGCCTAACCCACTCGCATGTTGGAGGCTTGATTCTTGCCCTAACTCTGTGTCTGGAGTTTGCATGTTCCATCGGTGTTTGGCTTCTATCCAGGTACTTCAGTTTTATCTCTCGGTCCCTGAACGCGCAGTTAATAACCTGCATCTCCGTATGCTCATAGTATGTTATCGTGTGTGAGTGTCTGTTTTCCTATGAACTGGTGTCAGTTGCAGGTCGCCTGCTCTGTTCCCATGCTTCCTGGGACCGGCCTCAGGCTCACTTTGACCCTTGATAATAGGTAAGAGAAATGGATGGTGGACATTTGACTATGTTTTCTCTAATAAGACGAAGATATAGAATGGCAGAGAAGAGCATTTAGTATGCGAGATGTCAGGTGACTGTGAATAGGCCAGTAAGTATTAAAAGGTCAATTTATTTGTTTTTTGATTAAATAAGGGATTCAAACAGAATTATTTACATCATAAAAAGCTTAAGAACTATGTGGATCTCATGTTATACTCAGAATGCAGCCTTTTGCTGTTTTCCCTTTGGCCTTGTCACAAACTATTCACAGTTTTTTTTTTATTGGAAACCATTCAGTTTTCTTCACAAAAGCACAGTAAGTTATCGGCAAGTTAAATGGAATCACATCATTCAATACAGGTACAGGGGATTTTAGTGGTATTTGAACCTTATTTTTCATCAGTCAAGGTCTTCATAAAACCCCATCACAATGACATTCATAATGCATGTTTATTTCTCAGAACAGCACTTTGATGAAAGACAGGAATAATGCTGTGGCCTTATAGCTTTCATCTGGGCACACACTATTTTGAGCGTATTTCCTTATTTCATGAATCATATTTTATTCAATATCTGTCGCTACAATTTGGGAAACTGAACTGACATTTGACCCTCTGATTGACGACCCTCGAAAATCCGCGCCTCCTCCCCACTATGCGGATCGCCTTAATATAAATAAATAATCGTGGATTTTAAATTATATTGCGCACTCATTTTTTATTTAACTGTCAAAGGATAATAATTTGTAACTAATAATTGATGCATTAGAATATTTAAAGTGCGCTGTTTACGTTTCGATAAATTGAAGTATTTCTTGTCATAAGACCTCAACATTTGGTTTAACGTTCTTCGCATCATGTAGATCAGCCTGCTTTCAGGCTACAGGACAGGAGGTGCTAAACTTTGCGACATTTAAAATGTGGTCTTCATGTTTTATTGTTTTAAAATCGCAAAAGGCGAAACAGACCTCGTGTTGATCAACTGACCCAAAGGCGGACAGATAATTAACCCAACACAAGATGCCAGTGGTACAGTAGTTCACTATTTAAACTGGGGGGGGGAGACTGGGGTCAGCTGTTCTGTTAAGGGGTCAGATGCATTTGACCTTAATGTCCTCCAAGTATTACTTACACTAGATTGCCAGCATTAAGAAGCAATGGACACTTTTAACCTTATTTATGCGATGCTACATGTTACAGTTTTTACAAATATGTAACTCACTCTGATCTCTTGTTTAGTCTGTCTTGTTTCCACAAGCTTCTTTATTTTTTTCTATCGTCAATTTAGCTTTTCAACAGCTGAAGCCCCCGCGAGACGCCCAGCCTCTCCTGGCTGACCCGGCACGCGTCCGGCGGCGGGACCCAGCAAGCTGCAGCCGAGCGTTTGATGCCGTTGCTTAGCAACGAGGGAAACTTCACTGCTTTCGGGAGCCTTTCGGGTCGAGTTCGAGCGACCGCGAGTTCATTTTTAATATTGTGGGGTATATGTCTTATAATAGTTAACAATGTCGAGAGCAGCTACAAAGAAAAGAGAGAACTCTTCCAGTCGAGTGGCTTCATCCCAAGGCCTGGCGTCGTTTAAAGAGTAAGCGAGACCCGCAGATGCCTGCCTGGTTACCCGAGAAAACAGCGGAACCTGCGCCCTCTGTGAACGGGTTATGTTTACTAGTTTACTGCGGGTTACTTAGACTACACCAAAGGAACAGTCAGTTAAGAGCCGTCGTTATTACGGGGACTGTTTTACAGCAGTGCAGTTGAAGTAAAGTGAGATAGAAAAAACTGTTCGTAACATCCCAGCTGAGATTTGACTGTATAGATAAACATATGTAAAATTAATGTGCACATAAATACCACCTCACAAACGATTTCATCATCGCCAGGTGTGTCTCATCTGGAAAATAAATATTGAACTGGTAGCCAGTAGGATAGTTATAGATGCAGGTTCGGTGGGGTTTCAGCGATTTAATGAGACTTGCTGTCGGGATTGCCAACTTAGGTCATCTGGCTGGAGTGAGATTTTAAATTCGAAAAAGGTCCGCACACGTTTTTACATATGTAACATTTTATTACCTTGTAAATAGTCTGTAGTGGTTTGCAAACTACCCCATCGCTTTTGATGTAGCTAATTTTAGGTTTATAATGGAATAATATAGATACGACCTAAGATTTCTTGCGTGAGTGCATTGAATTTAGTGCTGCATTGTGCCCTCCTCTAAAAAGAAAGTTAAATTTATAGTTTTCAGTTTCAGTCACATAAAACATTATGCGTTAAACTATCAACTATCTACCGGAATAAAAACCCACACAGAACATATACCTTCATGTTTCACCATAGACTCCCGGTGTTTTATTTTGTGAATCTGATTTGCTCCGGCTAACAGAGCATCGTCTCTGCTGACCAGCGCCTCCGAGGGATTCGGAGAGCCCCGGAAGGGTCGGTGTTCGCTCTGGCCCGAGTGGAATGACGCCGAGATCAATTCAGAGAAGTGGGATAGTACCAAGGGCCCCAGAGATGGAAAGGCAGGGAAAAGTCCATCTCTGGCAAGTAACAAGCCTCGACCTAAATTGGATGAAAGCTCAACAATGTCTTCTTTTTGTAGATTACTGTACAGAAAAGTAACGTATGTAGTGTTTTGCTTGCTCTCTGTTTTGGTTGTGTTTTCATGGCTGAAATCGCAGTTCGCAGTTCTGCTTATAGACAAACATGGGGAACAAAAGTGATGAAGTTTATAAACAACCCACCCGCCCACTGGCTAGTTGCCCTAGTATGAGCGGATGTGTCTAAAACAAGCCAATGCTTTGCAGCAGCCGTGACACTGAATGTTTACCTCGCAGCCTGTCTTCGAGGACCCCGAGGGGAAGATCGAGCTGCCCGGGTGCCTGAGGGTCTGCTCCTGGAGCCGCCCGCTCGACTTCATTGGCTCCGAGGTGGAGTCCTTAAACGGGCATCTCAAAACAAAGTCTGCGAGGCAGCGCCAAATTCAGGGCTGCGTTGCCCCTCAGTGATTATATCTGTGGCCTCACACCCCCAGGCTTGGGGTAGAATTACATCTTCACTCTGTGCGTGGAGTTTGCATGTTCTGTCAGTGTTATGTGGGTTTTCTTCCTGTACCCTGTTCTCATCCAGCAATCCATCCATGATATTGTAGCCTGGCTAATTAGTAATCGCTGTCTCCAAGTCGGTGTTTCCCGACCCGGTCCTCAGGGACTCCCCGACAGTCTACATTAGCTAAGAGTACAGTCCCATCCAGGGTATGTGCCCCTTGTGCCCTATGCAGCCTTGGATAGGCTCATGCCCCACCCCTGCCCCCCACGGTGACCATACTAAGCAGTTGAAAAATGGATGCTACTTAATTTCTTAAATATGTGGGTAGGCCTGTTAAAACTGACAGATGCTGGACTTAAAGTGCGAGACGCAGATATATAAAAATATGTCACATTTGTTTTTAAAAATCTTTGCTCTTTTTCACTCCAGCCACCTGTTGTGGTGGAGGACGAATCCACCTTTGACATCACGTCCGCCAATGAGCATTTGCTGTGCAGCGAGGTGAGCGCCGCCTCCTAAGAGTCACACACAGTTTAGTTATTCTTCGTCTGTTGCCCTATGGACGTCGGCACACTTGCTTTGGCTTGTTTTATTAGGCTCTCATGCCGTCAATTGGTTTAATATCCCAGAGATGCAGCTCTGCTGATGTTACAGTCTAGTTCCGCTGAACAATGTGTCCATTTGTGCATGATGACTGCAGTTAGTGTCGCATGGCCACAATGCACAATAATTTCGTCTGGCCTCAGTTGCCTCCGTCTTAATTTTGTTCCCTCATCTTGCCATGTCAAACTTTGCCGGAGTTTGACGTGTTTTTCCTCAAAGCTCATAAGGCGGATAATCAGCGAAATCTACATCGTGTGGAAAGTCTGCAGCGGAGGTGCCAAAGAGGGCGAGTCGGATTCACCGGAGCCCCGTGACCATGCATGGAGCCCGTGGGAACACATCTACTCTCTCTGCAAGGCATCCAAAGGCCACATGCCCCTCTACAACCCCTACGGGAAGTACGCGGTTCGGCTCTTCTGGATGGTGAGCCCCGGCCTGTGGTTCTTTTAGCCAAATCCTTCTGCTAAAGCCTGCAATCAATCAGTTTATTTTGTAGATGTTCCCTTACACTGTTGCAGCTGTACACAAAGGCCTGTAAGCTAGCATTTTTTAAAAAAGGCAGCTTGTGGAGGTGTTTTCTCTACCTTGCTTTTCTGAGTGGTCTCATGATGGGTTGTTGGGGGGTGGTAGAGGAAAGCACAACCCCCAAATGTCCAATTTGCATCGCAGCAGGTCTGAGTAGTGGGACTTCTAATAAACACCTTAGCGATTGGATCCCTGAGCCCTGTTTGTAGGCTAATAAACTGAGCAGCACGACTGATTATCCGACAGAAGCTTGGCACTGCCGACTGGGGGCCGAGCTTTTTGCCCTGCCTATAATCTAAGGATTACTGGATTGATGCAACAAGGGAGAAGGGTCTTACTTATGAAGGGATATTCAAAATATGTGCAGAATGCATTAAAATGCACTGTTATCCTCAGCTATGTTTAAAATTTGGTAGGAGTCTAGCTCTACCATTTTAATGTCTGGTAAGCTCAGCCGAAAATCTTCCTTGAACTTCTCTGCAGTTTTACCTCCTTTATTTGCCGTTTTCTCTGACTCTGTCCTAATTTTGTCTCAGCCAATCAGCTCAGTTTTCTGAGCCAATCAGCGCAGCCCTCAGCTCACTGCTCAGTGCCGCCCATATTATCCCATCCATAGCAACACCTCTCTCTTTATACCAATGTTATCTCATTTTATTGGTCAGGCTCCTCTCTGGCTTTTTGCTGATTTTGATGATTTCCTCCCATAGTCTAAAAGCATGCGATTATGTGAACTGGTGTTTTGTAAAAAGCTCTGTGGGTAACTTTTCGGCCCTCGTTGGGATTCGGTTGCAGGTTCACCTCACCTCAACCCTATACCAGATAAGTGATTATACAAGATAGATGAAAGAATGCAATTCAGACTTCAGTTGAACACAATTAGCTCCAAATCTAGTGATTATAATGCTCCGCTTATTAGAAGAACTAAAGTACAGGAGGAGATCTAGGTTGGTGTAGCATATATTCAGCCTTTTCACTCTCCATGTAGTGTTTTCTCTCAATAAACTAGGAAGATTTTGACAGTATATTCTCTAGCTTCCACCCAAGCTGGTTTTAGTGTCATTCTGCTTTTAATCTTGACAGTTTATTAAAGCCTTATCACTTTGAAAAAGGCAGATATATGTAAATTACTCTTGTTAAACTCCTTTTTTCATAGTATGTCATCAATGATGCATCTTACATTCTGTCTCCGTGATTTTTTTTAATTTATTTTTTTTTTTTGGCCAAGAATTTGCTATGGAGGTTGATTTGTGGTCATGCTCCAAGGAAAGATTGGTGACATGGGTACTTTATAAAATACACCCAAGTGTATCAGCCACAAAGTCAGGATGGCATGTGATTTATGCAGCGGGTTGCTCAGAGCTATGCATAATAGGACACGCCTTCATACCGCACACATTCATTTTTTTTTGTCCAGCAGCCAATGTGCTGTCATGAATAGACAGTTATGATGAGTGGTGATTGGGGTCATCCACTTTTGTTCTGTATGTATTGCATAGCTCATATACATATGTACAATTTATTGCACAACAGGTAACATTTGCCTGGATACATCTAAAATTAAGTTAGCTGAACAATTCCTGCCACTGAAGATATAAGCGATATATTGCTTAAGTGTAATTTACCAAGAATAAACCCCTACCATGGTAATTTAAATGCAGATAGTATCAACCTCTGTTTCTTTGCCCATTCTGACAACATAGATAAGCAGAAGCTCCAGATGACTAGGATCAGCCTGTCCCTGCATATGATTCTTCTTGTTACAGCATGCATTTGCCTGTGAGCCAGGAGTCCCCATGGATTTGTGTCACGGGTTCGAGCCAACTCGATTTCCCATTACAGCATAGACCCAGGCTTCCTGCAGGAGACACCTTGACAGCAATTTGAGTTGCAGCCGTTTCTCTTGCTTGCAGCGCTGGGTTATGCTACCTGCTGCTAATGGCACTTAGCTCCCACTAACAGTCGGAGCTTCTCCACAGCATGGGCTCTGCTGAGCCGACACGCAGCTGGGGAGCAGCCCCCCAGAATTAGAACTTGTGCCTTAAGACCAAGGAGGAGTCGGGGACCTAATGTAGCGAGAGCTCCTACGACATCCAGAATAGAGGGTTACAGTTTGATGGATGGAAGCCTTGGAGATGGTGCAGCTGCTTCTAGAATATGGCGTGACATTTTGGGATGGGCATCCATCACTCCTAAGGCCCTCGGGTCAATAAAGACTGAGGTTGTTTTGCAGTTTTCAGTCTTAGTACATTGGCTGCGATTGTCTTTGTTCCCACAAAACATTTCAGGTTCTGTCACTAAGAACTCGATGGTTATAATACACAGCTATTATGGTACTCCGAGTACTGCCAGTGGAGTGCAAAGTCTGCAGCTGTGTTATCTGAGACGCTAGAACTTCTTGCTCATTTGAAATTGGACGAAACCAGAATATGTAATGTATATACAACATAATGAATTTTAGCAAAAGGCTTGTTTTTTATTAAACCAAAGTGTTAAATGGTTTAACTGTGTCATTTGAAGAATACAGGAAACTCTGTGTTAAATCATTCACTTATGTATGTACCGAGTGTAGTTTGAGGATATCTAGTAATTCGCAGTTGTTATTCTGTAATGAAAGGGCAAATGGGTCAGCCTGTGAAAGCATCACTGCTCCTTAGGGCTGCTGGAGAAAGATCACCGTGGATGACCTGCTTCCCTTTGATGAGGAGAAGAGGCTGCTGCTTCCCGCCAGTACCGTGCATTTCGAGCTGTGGCCGATGCTTCTGGCTAAAGGCATTATCAAGCTGGCGAACACCGAGTGAGTCTGCGGCCCCAGCGCATGCCAGCTCCTTTCATTTTGTTGAAGACTGTTCATTTTTATCTTTAATTTATAAAAATTGTATGGGACTGCATGGTGGCTTAGTGGGCAATACTGTCGTTTCACATCTGTGGGACCAGAGTTTCCGCCATGTGGAGTTTGCATGTTGTCCTCGTGTCGTTGTGGGGTTTCCTCCAGGTGTTCTGGTCCCCCCCCCCCACAGTCCAAAAACACGCTGAGGTTAATTGAAGTTACCAGATTACCCGTAGGTGTGCGAATCTGAGTGAATGGTGTGTGAGTGTGTCTTGTGATGGGTTTGCGCCCCATCCTGGGTTGTCCCCTGCCTTGTGCATTAGCCATCAGGATAGGCTCCAGACTCCCCCCGTGATCAGAGGTGGAAATTTCAGAAAATGAAAGGGCTTCTCTTTCAGGCCTATGTCACACATCACAGTAAACCTCCTGCGTTTGGGTTTTTTGAAGATGGTTTCCTTCTAAATCACTTACCAGTCAGCACATAGTACAGTAATCCATGCATTAGACCACAGACCAAGCTCAAAAGTACATGTATGTGGCCCATAGGTTATTTTAAAGTGTTTTTTGTGGAGTGTGAGGTGGTAAAATACATTACGGTATTACACTGTAAAAAATACAATGTGGCTGTTTTAAAATAGATTATTCCCTCTTGGTCTTATCCATAGCCAAAACTAGAGATGCTAGAGATAGACACAGTTAAATACAATATAGGCAGTAAAATGATAAACTAATGAAACTGGTTTGATTAAATTGTCTTCACTTATTCACATTGAGAGCAGCTGGCCATAGACATATGTGTTGCCGTAAACCACAGACACCGAATGCTGACGGATTATGAAATATGTATCTCTTTAGATATCTCTCAGGATGCATTTAGACAGGCTAAAGGGCCGTGCATTTAATTCTGTCTTTCATGGCTGGCTTGTATGTCAGTACCCAGCATACCGTATGGTAGCCTGGGAACCGGGAGAGAAATGTGAATGTTTTGGGACATTAAACCAGTGCATGCAGCAGATGCATGTTAGGTACGATGGGGCCCCCTGCAGGTCCGACCAGGAGGTCAGACAAAGTACACCGGTGTATGCTGGCTGTCCCCCAGTAGGTAGATGAGAGGGTGCCTTAACTTGGACCAACAGCTAAATAGTCAGCGTTACGGTTGAATGAAGCAGATGCTTTTACCATGTAATTTTGAGATGTACAAGCCACAGTTGTTTTTTCACCCGACGCCATGCTGATATTGATCGACACAACTTAGCTGGAGGTCAGTATCACAGATGACAGAGTGTGGGGAGGGTGGGCATTAGGAAGACACCCTAGACCCGCGTGTTTTTGGAATTGCAGGTGTGGGTTTCAGGTGCAGGGAGGGAGTGTGGCAGGACCTGCCTGGCGGTTCATGAGACCCAGCCGGTACAGTGCCTCTGGTTATTAGGTTGGCTAGGGAAGAACACTCACATGTCTGTGGGCTGTGGAGCAAGGCCCTTAGCCCCCCGCTCCAGGGGTGAGGCACTTTGACTGACCCTACACTGTAACCCTGTGAGCAGTGGAGAGCAAGATGGGGTAGGCAAAGAGAAGAATTCCAGAGTACTGTACTTATGCTTCTACAAATGGCAAATAAAGGATTCGCCATTTATCATTTAGTGATCCCAGGAGAATTTACTGATCTTTTCTCATTTATACGTCACTTGGGACAAAAGTGTCTGATAAATAAAAAAAAAAAAAAATTAAATCCACCCATCCATTCATTTTCTATCCACTTATACCGGTCAAGGTCAGGGAATAAATGCAAATGATGAATGTAAAATATAATATTATCATGTGAAGGTGCTTATGTAGAATGGAGATCCTTGGAAACATTTCATGGAGTGTCTGATCTTGAATCGTGATCAGAGGTGGTTCATGGGGTCATTCTGGGCGAAAAAGGCTACATAATTGGCTCAATCTAGAGAAAAAGCAAAGACATGCCTGACTGTATTTCTGTATTGCTTAGGGGGCTGGTCCCTCTGTTTCTTTAAAGCCTGGGAGAATGCTTCAGCTGACAGCAAAAAGAATCAAGCACAGAAGGAAATAAATGCGAGGTTGAGTGAGATGGTCACGTGGAGTGGGGGGGGGGGGTCAACAGGATGTGTGGTTGGACGTCTAGAGATTTCTACACTGCAGGAGAACGTAGAGTCAGAGGAGATCAGTCACTAAACCTGCCTGCAGAGGAAGCAGCCATCTTTTGGAAATAAGGTGTGAAATCGTCTACAGCAGGCTGGAGGTGCGGGAGGGGCAGCGGAACAGTGGTAGTGCTGAATACTTTCCTGGGATTTTTAACAGCTGCGTCAGGTCATTCTGAAGGTCACAATACCAAAGGCTGAGTGGAAACCTGGAAGTTTCTCCCAGTACCCAAATGGACCTGGTCCTAGGTGCCCCATTTCAACATCACATAGCCATGGTTCAGAAGGAAATAATGAGAAATCGTATTTTTATAGCAGCGTGTTGTTGAACTATGGGTCGGGTGCCACTATGACTCAGTGGAATTTGCTGGGCTGACTGCGGGCGAGAAGGCCTGCTTAGATTAACCGTAATGAGCTACGTTCCATTAACTCGCGGTGCATGTGGAGAACAGGCCTCACTCTGCTGCAGGCAGGCCCAAGCTGTGAACGAAGGGAGGCGGAACGTGTGCAAAGCTGCAGCTTACGTGCAGTTTGGCCGTCTGCATGCAGGCTCACAGTGGCAAGTTAGAGTGCTGCTCTTGTCTTTTTTATGTCTTTTGTGCAGTTTCATTTGTATATGATATATATGCAGATTGCTATTTTTATAAAAGTATTGATATACTTTTTTATATGACCTTTCCCAGAGTGGGCCCAGGCCGGGCCCAGGAGATGGCAGACTTCAGCATTGTGCACGCGCTCACCGGCTGGCTCCCAGAGTTCATCCCACTGCAGTGAGCCTCCCCGCCACTCGTCTTTGCTTCCTGGGCATGCTTTGCCATCGTCCATACCATAGGGGATGGGAATTCTGTGGGCGGAGGGGCGGGGGGTGCCATGAAAAACAGAGAGATTATAGGATAAAGAGGTCATTTATATGTATATTAAATGAAATCACTGGAGGTCTTAGTTTAACCCTGGAATAACTGAGAAGCCTGCATTAGCCTCTCTGACATATTTTGTTTAGCAGTTACCTGTTGCCAATATGGTGACACATTCTTAGGTGACAGTCTGTCCTCGTCACCGCACTTGACCAAATGTGAATATGACCTTACAGGACTGGGCACCTCAGTAAATTGTGGGAATTCCTGACGGAGAGCACCCCGAAGTTTCAGCACGCAGAGTGGCCAGAGGAGGCTCCATCGCCGAAGGAGGCGGCTGGGAGCCGGAGCTCCTTGCAGAGTGAGCACCAGAGCCAGTCGCCGACAGAAAACAGAGGCTCGGATGCAACGGGAGGTGGGTGACTGGACCGCATGGCGTGTGTGCAGCTGTGATACGTGATGTCTCAGCATCAGGCCCCGTAAACGATCATGTGCTCTGCTCAGCACTTCCCAGTTTTACGTTAATTCAGTATATTTCCTGTTAACTTGAAGCTGGTGTATGGTTATGAGGATTTGTTTATCTTTCTGTTAATTTATTGTGATGACTGGTCATTCAGACATGATGCTTGTTTATTTGGCCAATTTTTTATGAAATAAAAGTTTAAGTACTAGAACTTGTGGCCATATAGGTGGAAATTAGCGGGAGAACATTTTAAAATGAATTTGAGAAAGCACTTCTTTACACAGCGTGTACTCAGAGTATGGAATAGTCTTCCTGTTAGTGTACTGCAAGCTAAAACCTTGGCTTCCTTTAAATCAGAGCTAGATAAGATTTTAACAACTCTGAGCTATTAGTTAAGTTCTCCCCAAACGAGCTTGATGAGCTGAATGGCCTCCTCTCGTTTGTAAATTTCTTATGTTCTTAAAGTAAAATCTACAAAAGCAGGATTATTTTCTAGATAGGCTGACCTGATTATAGACTGTTTATCAAACCATAGTACTAAACTATTTACAATATTTCATTAATTAAAAATAATATCAATATCAGATATCCATTATGTTTTCCATTGAATCACCTTGGATACACCTTGCATAGCCTATCACTGCCAGATGCACCAGTGAGCCCCGTGGCAGTCCGAAATGGCCTGGCCTGGAACGGTGTACTCAGATCTTTAGGCCCGTATTCCTCCTGCTTGTGTTCCAGGTGTTGGCAGTATGGCCTGGTCATTAACTCCTGGGTGTCTTTAGTCCTTGTTAATGTCTCCTTCCTCGAGGATGGTCTCAGCCAAAGGTTCCCCTGCATATGCGTTAATGACAGTTACATGCCAGCTGTACTGACTGACGGGGATAAGGTAAACGTTTTGGGTTAAGGATAGAAAGCCGGTCCATGCTAGCTAGTCCGTCAGAACCAGGGGAAAAGGCAAAGGACGGTGAAGAAGATCTCTGCAGAAGTCAAATATAGCTGTTTGATTTTATATGTATAAAAATGCCTCATCATTACACATGCAATATATACTATTAATTCTCATCTCACATAGTATAAGATCAGAAACCATTCTGTGTTTAGAGTGAAGGGGGGTTGGGGGGCTTTAAGGTACACCTGTCCCGCGTGCAGCAGGAGTGTCTCTGCACCCTGCAGGGGTGTCATCTCACAGTCCATCTGGAGAGAGATGTCACCCTTCAGACCTCATGCCTGAGTTGCGGTGTAATGAAGGGGCAGCCCTCCAACTGTCTCCCCTGCATTAAGCCAGTCCGTGGCGCCCGCCTAGGAAAGCACAGACCACCTAAGCCGCTGAGGAGAGCACAGACCACCTAAGCCCTAAGCCGATGAGGAGGGCACAGACCACCTAAGTCGTCAGCTCAGTCTGCTCCTTTAATGAAGGGTGTGAGAAATGTGACAGGAGTAGCGGACTGAGGTATGAGAAAATCCAGATTATTATGAAATATAATTTAATTTGGAGTGATATGACTTATAAAATTGGCTTAGAATTCCATAAGCTTTGAATAAAAACAACTGCCATGGTTAACAATGATTAAAAAATAAAATCTTAAAAAATTGATTTGAGACTAATATGAGTCCTTTTTTACAACACTGCCATAATCTAATTTGTTACAATTCAGTAACTCAATTTAAGTATGTCATTCAAGGGTACAACTGCACACTTCTGGGATTTCAATGGAAAATACTTGGTCACACAGCCATTTAATTAATTCCTGTGTTATTTAGTGACATGTTGTTAAGCTAAAGAAATGGATATTTATGGCCAGAATTCCTGTTGTCATGGAAATGAATACTGCCTTCACCAGTTTATTTTATCATAATTGTTTCTAAATTGATTTTGCTTTGTTGTTTTGCTTTATCTCGTTTAAGTACCTTCATCAAAATGACAATGGATCTTATACTTGAACCCTCAATCTTTCAGTTGCAAATCTAGGTACCTGACCCTCTGCCTTCTAATAATCTTTTAGCATGCACACAATCACCAGTACCGCAGATAGTGGTGTGTGCCAGCTACCAGCCGCAGTACCTGCTGGAGAAGACTTCAGTATTGGGGCAGATGGTATGGCACGGCTTATATACTCTCTCTTTCTGATGACATTCTACTTGCAGTCCCTTATGGACAGGCATATCTAACCATCGTGAGTTATAGCGTATTGGACCCATTTAGGAAGACTGGTAGCGCTGATATGGCTGTTGAATCGAAATTAAATCTGGTACCCTGTGTTCTTTCAGGTAGGCAGCCCCTGTTTAGCTTTCATGTAATATAAGCGCTGTAACCTCACAAGGTATCACTCAGTGCATTGCAAATGTTTTGCCAGCAAGTTTCCAATTAGGATCAGCACTTATTGTCCACTCCATAATCTATCCCATCTTCTCAGGCAGACTCCTCGGAAAAGCTGAGGCGATATGGTCTGTCTCAGTTACACAGCCACACAGTCCTGGTGACCAGAACAAGGGCTTGTCCCCTTATCTCCCCACCCAAACCTCCACCTATTCCACGATGGAAACTTGTGCGGCCGAGGAAGCAGATGATGCCAACCGACGAGCCCAAAGGTGACAGGTTTCTGCTCCATCAGTGTCACCGAATGGCAGCCACACAACTAATGCCATCTTGCCACATCTCGTAACTTGTTTCGTAAGGCTGCGGAAATGCAGGTTTTAAAAAACGTTGTTTATCAGAATATGTTTTCCAAAAATATGTCAAACATTTTGGTGCTCCGTCTATCTCCTTAGATTAAAGCGGATGTTCATTTTATATCAGAAGTCTGTTGCCAGTGTTCATCTGCCGGTCGGACTGGTGTTTCTGCGCAGAAATGAGCGACAGCACTTGTAGCATTCCTCATTAGCATACCTTAAATATGTACCCAGTTTAGAATGCAGTGTTATTTCTGTCATGTGATTTGTTTGGACGCTGCTCATTTCCACAGAAACGCCCGTTCTGAAACCTGATCGGTTCATTGAGATCTCAAGCCCCTTTCTGAATAGACTAACAGCAATCGGTAATACAGAGGTGTAAGTACACAGTGTTTTTTTTTTTTTTTTTAATCTGTTTTTGGTAGACTTATAACCTAAGGCAGCCAGCTCAGGTGTTGGGTGGAGGGTCCTGCTGAAATGCTCCAGCAAAATATTCCCTTATTTCAGTGGATGAGAATTGTGAATCACAACATGAAGGCCATTCTCCTAGGTCTTATTCTGACTCTAAACTACTAACCCCACCTCCTCTCCTGCTTAACCCTAAACCGTACCCCAACTCCCAACCCCACCTTCTCTCCTGCTTGACCCTAAACCGTACCCCAACTCCCAACCCCACCTCCTCTCCTGCTTGACCCTAAACCGTACCCCAACTCCCAACCCCACCTCCTCTCCTGCTTGACCCTAAACCGTACCCCA
>JAODKE010000041.1:20766290-20803229 GCA_026779605.1 Mormyrus hasselquistii
CTACTCCTTCCCTCAACCCCCCACCCCCCCTCCCCTCCTTCGTGACCCTACTCCGTCCCTCAACTCCCCACCCCCCCTCCTCTCCTGCTTGACCCTAAACCGTACCCCAACTCCCAACCCCACCTCCTCTCCTGCTTGACCCTAAACCTAAACCCACCTCCACTGTACCCCATGGCAGACGCAGCTGCAGCTCCACCCTTGCCTCCTTCACAGAGCTGAAGGAGCCAGAGGACCAAGACCTCCCACACATGGGGCGTGCTGGCACATCAGACACCATGGAGGTGGGTGGGCTACGGACTGGGTGTGGGGGAAGGGGGGGGGAGACACATCGCTTGACCTCATTTTTAGAGATGGTTTTCTGGATAGATAAAAAATGTGAAATTGCAACTTACTACCATTCTCCCTGGAGACGTGTGCCAGATTCACTACCAGATCAGTCAGTGTTAAGATACACACTCTGCCACATCGCCGGCACTAAGAGGGCATTTTATTATGGAATTACACAGCTCTCTTCAACGGGGGTTGCTGCGCCTCGCAGGTCATCTGTGCTCCCTCCTAAATATGGACCTGTATGGTTTCCTTTTGTGGCTTGAGGGAATTTCCTTTGGATGAATGTATTCTGCAGGCTGGCTCGCTGTTTGGTCACAGAGAACTTGTTACTCAGGAACAGCTAAACTGTAGCTGAGATTAAGCACTAAATTAGACCAATTTACTGCTACCTGGAGGTTCATAGTAACAGCACATATTCACGAATGTTCTCCAAAGGGAAGATAAACCTTTGCATACACTGTATATTCGGCAGAATAATAAAGGAGAGGAAAATGCAATGACAGGACATTTTGGTTTGTGTAAAACATTGTGAGATTGATCTTTATTCGAGCAGTTAAACGTCCTCCTGTCACCCCCCCCCCACACACACCCCATCCATAAATTAGAGGAACTGGGCCTCTGCCTGGTGCCTGTACTGGGACTGGCAGCAAACTGCTGAAGGAAGTTTGTAGTAGCTTAGCAGCGAGATCTGACCAAAAATAACATTGTGCTCTTTTTTACAGTTTTTTTTAATGCTGTTGATTTTTTTTGTATTCAAGCACTTAAGCTCAAGTGTGTCACTCAAGGGTAGTAATTACCAGTCGGTCAATTTCTTTGTAAACGTAGCTCTCACTATGGGTATCTGCTTTAAGGTATGAGGGCATGTGCTCTAGGGTTTGTGGGTATATGCTCTAGGGTTTGAGGGTACAGGTATATGCTCTCAGGTTTGAGGGTATGTGCTCTAGGGTATGAGGGTTTATGCTCTCAGGTTTGAGGGTATGTGCTCTAGCGTTTGAGGGTATGTGCTCTTGGGTTTAAGGGTATGTACTTTAGGGTATGAGGGTATGTGCTCTCGGGTTTGAGGGTATGTGCTCTCGGGTTTGAGGGTATATGCTCTCGGGTTTGAGGGTTTGTGCTGTAGGGTATGAGGGTTTATGCTCTAGGGTTTGAGGGTATGAGCTCTAGGGCAGGGTTCTTCAAATCTGGCCCTCGATTCCAAATCCAGGCCTCTTTTTCAGTTTTCCCAAGTAATATAATAATTACGGATTCTGATTGGGCACAAAGGTTTTACACCCAGATCACGGGTAAAGGTTGGCTGGAAAATCAGCAGTGCCCGGACTTTGAAGACTGTGACTTGAGTAGCCCTGCTCTAGGGTATGACATGCCTTCAGGGACCCCAAAACCTACAAAGATCTGGACTCTGGGTTCAAATCCTAACCCACTGCGCCTCCTACTGAAAGTGAACGAGAGTGCGTGTTCTTTGCCCTCTCCACTGCACCGCGCACCACGATGAGCGACTCACCCTGGTAGCACGAAACGCAGAGCCGCCTGGCCCGTATGTCTCTCCAGCCGTCTGCCGAGCGTCCCAAACCTCGGGGACACGTCTAATTGCGAGTATCTCCCCAGAATAGGGCAGGGCCCTCCAGTGAGTCAAAGCCAAGAATCCAGCACATGGTTATATAAAGGGAAAGGTCATGTACTCTGGCAGCTTAAAAAGAACAATTAGATTATAACTCATCAGTATATTCATCTCCCTGAGCATCATTACGACCCATTCAAAGGCAGAAATAATTTCCCTCTTGCATAACTTGCCACACATGCACCGGTGTGAGTGACATCATTTAATCGTTGACTAAATGCTGCTTCTGGAGTGACTAGAATATCTTTTGTTTCGTGACAAATGCGCTTGATTTTCTTTTTTGTGTCTGTCAGCCGATCCACTTTTTCTAGAACCTAAAGCCCCTTCTCTCTTCCAGCTGAAGTAAAACTGAATAAGATCGACCTGTTAATCAGGTTTTAATGAGAATGTTTTGCTTAGCATTGAATCCCAGCACCGAACTGGCAAAAGGGCTGCACCATCTCTTTAAATCAGCTAACCCCCCCAGACCCCTCTTTCAGTCATAACTATGATGTTTAGATGGAAGGGCTTAGGAGTCTGGGCTTCCTGTGTTTTGTTTGCAGTTTATTAATACAACACAGTTTTATGAATTGCATACAAAAAACACTCAATTGATTTTTAGGTGATAGGTAGTTGGCGTACTTTGCTAGAGTGCTGCCGGTTGTCCCTGCAGATACAAGCAGAATTGTTAGACCCTTGAGCAAGGTGCTTGAACTGAATTGGTTCAGTTAGTTCTCCAAACACAGCGGAATGTACGAAATAATTTTGAGGACTGTCAAAGTGAGCTAGAGATAAAAATATGTTCCAAGCAAACAACTTGATGTCAAAACATGCCTTTTTTGGACAAGTATCTTAGCCCTTGAAATATTTTCATTTATTTTGTTGTAGAGCTGTTTTTCAGCTGACCATTCACAAAGAACAATAGATTTTTTTTATTCCAACAGTAAAATTTAATAAAACATATGTTCTTAATTGGAAGCCCTTCCTTTGTAATTGATTGGTCATCCAGGTGCAAATGTCCAGACGAACCCGCGAAACACTTGGCTAAGTACTTCACCCTTTTAAATGAGACTTGTACTGCACTCGCTGTATTCTTCACACGATGGACAGAAGGTGTCTGTGTGCTTTTTTGCTGATGTACCTACATCTCCTGCTTTTGGAATGTGTGGTGCTGCACTTACTGCCACGGTAGCGAGGGCACAGCTGACATCTCGCACTTTCTTTTCTGGCATCTGTACCCACCTGGGATCTGAGTTCCCAACAATAGAAGGAGCAGCGGGGGATCAGGGTGGCCGGCGTCAAAACTGGAGTGTGACAGGGAGTACAAGGAGCGCACTTTTCCATTATTTTGCTGCGGGTTTGCTTCAATATGGAAAACATAAGCACTGCGATCAGACACCTCGGCACAGCCGAATGATCTGCGATGCGGTACGTTGCTGTCACCATATCCAGCGTATCAGCCCCTTCTTTTGGAGGAACTGAAGTCCGGGAAGATATTTGCTTTACATTTCCTGGGCTCAGGGGTGCATCTTTGGGCATTATGTTCACGTCAAGCACATTCTTGTTCTTCTCAGGGCAATATGACATTACAGTAAAACGTTCAGAGAGAATCAATTTTGAAGAATTAATAGGTTCAGCAGGATCTTAGACCCTTAAGCCACTTCCAGTACTATTCTCGCATCCACTGTTTTTTTTTTTTTTCCCCAGCTAGATATGGGATTTTCTCATATAGCTAAGGTGGTTCTTCCCCCCCCTTCCACTGTGATCCATCGAGATACTACCCTAATTGATTTATCTAATGATATAACTGATAACACCAAACCTGTAGCCTATATAGCTGTTAGTTATTCCGATCAAGTGAGTTCCACTTCTCCATTGCCTTCCCATAGAGTTAAGTGTGCAGTGTAACCTTCTGTATTGCTTGATGTGTAAAGTTAATATACTAATCCTGCTTTATGGATCTGACTGTGAGCCTGTGAGATTTATTGTGCAGCGATGAATATTCACACTTTTTTTAATTTATTTTCAGCAGTGTTGCATTCCAGTCCACCTCGGTCAAGTCCGAGTCAATACCGTATCTGTGACAAATTGAGTCCAAGTCCACTACTGTAGTTGGGTAGCCGAGTCCAGAAGTTGAATTCCAGACCATGAATCTGAATTTAAAAACCATAGATCTAAACAATTTATTTGAAATGATTTATAAGTATTTTTTTAAGAATTAGAATCTGTAGTAATGATTAATTATACTGTAACGTAACGTCCCGTTGAACACATTTACCCTTGGTTCTGGAACAATGCAAAGTTCCATTATAAGGCATTTTTAATTAACAAACTATTTATTAAACATACACAAAATGTACCTGAAGGTGAAGTGCAGACAGAACCACGTAACACAATATATGATTTCCACACTACAAAAACAACTTATTGGCTTTCAGAAATACAAATACTGTGAACATTTTATGCCTTAAATGTGCATGATGATCAATCATGATCAGGCTCTTGGAGGAGGGGCCAGGGACAATTGTTGAACATAGTTGTTGAATGTTTGTAGGGGCATTAAGCTGCATATGGACTGCATGCATGTTATTGGCTTGGGTAGAAGATTTTTTTGGGTCATGTGTGTTTGAGTCTGTATCAAGATTGAATAAAAATTCACCCAAGTGTGTGACCCTGATTTTCAGTTTAAGATAAAATGCCATTTTTGAATTATGAATCAATTTAAATGAGGTCATTACTGAAAGATATTGAAGTAGTGTTGGTTAGATAAATCATTGCATAGGTATATTTTTATTCTGTTCGATAAAGGCCATAAGCAAATCCATTTCGCATGTCTGCCGTGGCAAAGAAAAGGAACTGGCTGATTGATAGTACATCTATCCGTGGAACCCTGGCCAATATGCAGCTTTCAAAGTGAAAACGCTTATTATGGCAACATACACAGAGTGAAGTCTGAGCTCCAGGAGACGGCGTGATCTTCACAGCCCCTCCAAACGTGACTCATGGTCCCTGTGAGTCATCCAAGGCTCCGGTTTGGGAAGCACGGAGTGAGCTTGTAATTGTCATTCATATTCCAATCGCAGAGCTGGGTAATTGCTTCGTAATGAAAGGTTTAAAGGTTTTTTTTCTGTTAATTATATTAATAGATGTAAACGCGAAGCTATTCGACTTTCCACTTCCAAGCCTTCCCTCCAAAGGCCATTGCACTGCGATATACATCATCCTGTGCTTCTCCTGAGCATACAGTACTGCGAAGAAGTCTTGGGCAGACAAAAGCAATGTTTAAAGCTATTTATCTCAGGTGTACACAATTCACAACGAAAAAGACAATTCAGCATAAGAACAGGCAAATTAAGAGTAACACAGAAACATACAGGAATTTCTCCTGTTCTCTAAAACGTCACTGGTATCTTGCTGGATAGCTAGAGAAACCTTCTCCTCAGAGGCACCTCAGTTATTCTTTGTATCTGTTACATTTTACCACCAGCTCGTAATTAATTTACTTAAGTCACTTTTTAAAAAGTCAATGAGGTTCTGATTAGCCGTATAAGGTGGGCTAGGGGTCATGGGTGTGCTGGATGTCTCCTGCGAACGCTGAGATGGCTTTAGGAGAGGTTTGTAAATGACTCAGCTGACACATTCTCAAACATCATAACATAGTTTTACACGAAGATGATACAAACGTCATTTTCCTTGACTGCCACAGGCTTCTGCACAATACATCTTCATGAGAAGTCTTTACAACTTTGCGACAAATATTTTTTGCAACATTTAGTGTGTAAAGCATTTGATCTAACAAATACCATACATATTTTATGAAATAGGGGGGAAAAAAAACAAAAATAGTAATGTTTTTTTTTTACTTCCAAGAATATAGTGGTATTGTTTGGAGACTATACCATACTGTATACCACATACACACACAGAAGTTTACTGCAAATGTTTTATCAACTTTTTATTACCTTTTAATTCTGTGGTTAGTGTCACCTTTCTGAAAGGGCATAGTCCTCGCTCTCTTCAGTACGGATTATCGGAGGTGCCCTCGGGTGCTGGTCACCCGTTTAGCATGAAACGGGGCTCACAGGCTCTCCTGATGTGCCGCCAGCAGTCAGTTTATTTCGGCCCACGCGGGTTGTATCTCTGCTCGCCCCGGGCAGTTCTGTGTGGCCCTCCTTCTACTCTGAGGAACTGCTGCCATACAGAACAGCGTGGCCTGTTTACATGCTGGGCTCCCGACCTTGGACAGATGATCGCTCTGGGGAAATAAGTGGTAATAACTGCACATGGACCATGTTCTCCACATTTTGGCTTCTCAGGGAACGAAAGCAGAAGACGGGAGCGGAGAGGAGAATGCTGGCAGCGGTAAGAGGTCCTGTGTTCTGTTTAACACCCTTAGCCGGGCTGGGTTTGCCCGGGAGCCTCCAGCCATCTACCCACCTTCTGTTGAGGGATCTGCAGGGCCTGTAACCTCTCCCAGTCAGCACAGGCCACAAGCCCGGGGTACACCCTGGCCGGTGAGCCGGTGACCCAGCGCCATTCTGTTTAATTATCATCATTTCACTCAGTCTTCATTAGGCTCAGAAGATGGACAGATAAATAATTAAGTACATTTCCTGCACATTCATCAAGTTCATTTAAACTTCTCATTTGCATCCATCTCGTTTGCATCCTCACACCAATGGATATGTTGGCATTTGTTTCTGAGTATTTCATACGGAACCTCCTCATTCCCTACCTCCTGTTCTGTCGTAGTTCACCCAAATCCAGAACTGTACGGTTCCTCATCTACAGCAGAAAAGGCCAAGTGGACCAAGGGGATGAACCCAGTGGAGACCATGCTGCAGGACACCTGGCTTGATCTGGATGACTTCGTCAAGTGCTTTCAGTAAGTGCGGTGCAGTGACACCCCAGACTGCCATTGCAGTATGGGTGTTATGTCATTGTTTTGTTATGTGGGTAACACTTCACATTAAGGGACAAAAGTAACTCAGTAAAAGTAACTCAGTAACTATTCAAGTGCAATGCACAAGCAAATATAGTAACTGCATAGAATACATGAATCATTATGATGGACAAATGATCGAACATGGCATCAGAATTAAATGAACACTAAGTTTCTGGTTAATTAATGCATTAAGAATGTACTACTACATTATTTGAGCCCTACAAGTATTACTGTTATGTGAATAAATCCCTTTCTCTGTGTATCATTTAGGACACTCCTGGTTTTTCATAAGCCTGACACATACACTAATTTCTACCAGAAGTCCAGTTTTAAGGTAAAGGATTCGGTCAATCACACATTGTTTTGTGAAGTGTCCGGTAGGTTTAGTAAAGCTTCAATCTAGCAGGCTAGTCTAGTATTAGACTACTAGTTACCAGTATTAATTTGGAACTTTTATATACTAGATAGAGCAAAAGAGCACAGAGAAGAATGACATTCAGTGAATGGGCAAAAAATTAAAGCTGAGGCCGGCTGGTGTGCTCTGTGCTTTGCAGAGTTTTCACATTCTGTAAGATCCTGCAGTATTGTTCAGATTTATTATTGATAAGGTGATAGCAGCCTGGGTTCCTGTAACCAGCTTCAGGGAGGCCGCTAACGTGCTGCCTACTCCACAAACTGACCCACAATGGTTTTGTCTCCATCAGAGCAGCTCTACCTCCAAGGCGTCGTCTACGAGCCTGTCGGTAGCCGGCGTTCAAGCCGTGCCCTTCAAACCACAGGCGGCATCTTTGGTAGCTACATGCACGCCGGTATACTTGAGACACGACCTTGCAAATCAATGATTACTGGTGATCCACTAGGTCTTGGCATCGAATGGTCATTCATATGCAACAGCAAGATGAGAACCGCTCGTTTTACATAATTTATAAAATCTGTGTGTATTGTATTAACATTTTTATTTTAATAGTGGCCAATGCTTGTTTGTGCAATAGAAAAGCGCTCTACATTTGTTTCCTGTGAAATTGTAAATGCGATTGGCCGGAGTTCAGTCCCAGACACAGCTTCACGGATGCCTTTTGGCCGTGACAGCCATCTGTCACTTCCCCTGCTCCACCCACATCACTTCAAACACTCCATATGAAGGGCCAACCCAGTGAGTGACACACGTAATGCCGTCAGTCAGCAGATGACAAGGGGATCCTCTTCCTGCTCGCGGACAGCCTGCTGCCTTCCCAAATCTTAATAAGCTTCTCGTCGCTGGCCCACTGGGGCGGGACCCCAGATGAAAGTAAGGGAGCGCTGGGGTGAATGTATCGCATTTTCAAATCTAGTAGCAGTCTAGGGCACAGACTTTGCCTTATGGAACAGTGAAAGACAATTTTGTAAATATTTGGGGCAGTCTGAGTTACAAAATGATAACACTGCTTTGAACCTTCAGTGAAGACTAATAATGGTCCATTCAGCTTTAGATTAGGTGCAATGCATTGTGGGAAAATACTCTAAATGTTTTCCTAATATTTGGCAGATCTTCAAAAAACCTTCCTCAGGCCATGGCATTAGCTGTTATTTTGCATGGCAAACTTGGTAAACATCCACAATGTTTTTTTTCTGGAAACCAGCAATTACAAGGGCATATTATTTAAAAATATCAGGGTTTTCTCTTCTTTCTTTCATCCACCATCACTCCCCTCTTAACATTTCCCTTCAGGGAAGTACGCTTCATGTCAGCCTGGGCTCCTGCTGGCCAGGCCGTTCGCCTGGAAGACCGTACAGTTTCAGCTGCCTGTCCTGAACATCCAGACAACATCCACTAAGGCAGCCCTATTATCCCTTCCGCCTGGGTAAATGTCACGTGCAGCAGGTCATCCTTTTCACCATTCTGATTTGCTGATTGGTCCTCTTGTGACAGTTTAGTGACTGTTCGCCTAATATCGATTTGCTGATTGGTCCCCTTGTGTTGGTTTCGTTATTGGTCCCCTCATGTCAGTTTGGTGACTGGTTCCCTTTTGACAGTTAGATGATTGGTTCCCTCTTGTTGGTTTGGTGATTGGTCCCCTCGTGTTGGTTTGGTGATTGGTTTCTTTTTGACGGTTTGGTAATTGGGCTCCTTGTGTTGGTCCGGTGACTGTATTTCTTTGTTTTGGTTTGGTGATTATTCTTCTTGTGCCAGACTGACTTTTTTTTCTTCTTGTATGGTTAGATAAGTGGTTCCCTCCTATCTGCTTAGTGAATAGTCTGCCTGTATCTTTTAGGTGCATAGTTGGTTTTGGTTGGTCTTTTTAGGTTTTGGCACTCATTCCTAATTTTCTGCTTGGAATTTAACATGCACAGCATTTCCCATAATTCCCGATCGCTTGGCTACTGTGTTTAGCCAGGGCACTTGTCTGTCGTTCATTTTAACCCAGTGTGCATTCTCTGCTTTGATTCTGTGGCTCACTCTGTGTGAAGAGAAGTTGTTGAGAGACCCATGCTTTTCCTTTCCCTCAGCCTGTCACAGTTGCTCTGCCTCCACTGCAGGTTTGTTCCTATCAAAGGCAGCACTTGCAGTGCATGTTGGGAATTGTTTTTGGCAATCAAAGCATTTACGGTGAAACATGCAGTTTCCTGTTTCGGGAACAAACCAAGTGATATAAAAGAGCAGCTGCATTGTGCTGAACCATATTAATGCTGTTCTCTGCCTTTCCCTCTTTCTGTCTGATCTTTTATATGATGAAAAGGGTTCAATTAAGCTGAAGTACTTCGATCAAAGGTTCAACGGCAGTCCCACCCAGAATCTGTCTCCATTTTCAAGTTCCGATCTCCCATCTGCCATGTCACATCTCATGCGTAGAACACTTATTTAGAAAAGAGGGCTGCAATCGCGTCAGGGATGAAAGCAGTGACGGATTTGGCTTTTATCCCAGCGCGAGCGAGTTTGATTAAATACTTTGACAGGTATTGATTTCCATTTTTCCTGCTAAAATGCAGAACGAAGCACTAAACGGTTATAAAAGTCTGACCTGTCGAACTGTGCGCCGATTCAAAGCCGTTAGAACGTGTGACAGCTGGCCGTCTATAAATGGATCTATGTCCTAGAAGAAGGAAACCTAGATTCCGAGGTCAGGCAGAAGATACATGCCTACAATTACGCAGAGTAATGAATAGAGTTCAGCGTGGTGGGTGCCGCTTCCCCCCACGTCCCTGAGCACGCCAATCAGCTAGTTCCCTGGAAATCTTTCACTTAGCTTTTTGCTTCCCGGTGTTTATGGCAGCGGTTTTGGCCCCTAATCGGATTGTCTGTGCTCTCGTCATTGTCTGTGCTCCCGCCATCGCAGGCCATCGCTTTACTTCGCTTACATCGGCCTTAGGTCCAACCTCAGCACACAGAGCCACAGCTCTGAGTAATGGGGCCCTATCTAAGTGACAGCCACGATGTGGCTCGCATGCCCGCAATCTGGCTCCGTGCCGCGTCCGCTGCCGTGCGTCTGCCCCATGTGGCCCTTTTGCGTGTCACCTATGACTGACTCGCCCCCCGTTAGGCGCCGGGTGCTGCGTCTGACCATCCAGGCTCCTCTGGCCTATCACGTCGCCCTGTGCAGCACGGCGCCGTTCCTGTGCGAAGACGAGGATGCCGTCATGGCACACCTGAGCAAGGTGAGCGACCCCAAAGTCCCATCCGTTGTTTGTCCTTAGCAGGCACTCCTACTCTCCTTTTATAGATTTCAGCCATTGCACAAAGATACCCACACAGTAAACAAGAATCTGTGGCCACAAAGATGAATGGAACCAGTTATAATTAAATATGTATCTTGTAAGCTTTTGTCCTCGCGTTCTTGTGTGGACAGCGTCGATTTATCCGCCGCCCGAGGTGAACAGGAAAGGTGAATGAGATGAGGGATTTTTCCAGTGCCGGCCTGTCTGTCATCTCCACTCCCCCGCACAGGACAGCATCCGGTTCAGGGAGCAGGCTGCACTGGTCCTGGGGTCCTTGAGCAGAGCAGTGAGCGTGTTTAGCGATGCACGTGAGCTTCCGGCCGCCATGAAGGAGCTGGGCTTGGCCTGCCGGCCTCCGCTCCTGCAGGGAGGGGGCTGCGGGGAGTATGCCCAGGTGAGGCCAGGGGCACGGTACGGCGGCGGGGGATCCCCGGGGCCTCCGTACGACATGCCAGCGCTGGGCTGCAGGACAGTGTCGTCTTCCCAGGTGTTTAGCGACGCAGTGTGCCACATGGTGACCGTAGCGCTGAACCGGAAGCTGACCACAGAGGAGGTGTTTGCTCTCCAGGCCCTGCTTCGGGACCCCTCGGCTGGGACTGGTTTCCTGGAGCACAGTGCATGTAATTAATGCGACGAGGCTCTTTATTTGTGTAGCTGATCTAAGGTCTGTTGATCTGTCTTTCTCTCTGTTTGTCTTTCTTTCTGTCATTAATCTTTTTATGGCTTTCATTTTTCCATACAAACTTCTCACACACGTATGAGTCATCGAAAGGTTACATTCAGTGTAACTTTAAGTAGAGTAATTTTCTTAAGCGTACGACATCTCCTGGGACTTGGGGATTCTGGGAGATTTTCGAAGCTCATGCTGTTGTGCACCACATAGCCTCTGGTGCAGAGATCCCAGAGCCATGGAGGAGCAGAGAGGCCACAGGGAAGGAGACGGCGGCCGCCAGCGTCCTGCAAGCCGGCTGGAGGGGGCTGCGCGTGCGGGAGGTCATTCGTGCCTCCCGGCCAGGTCTGTAGGGGCAAACGGCACCCTGACTGCTGCTATGTGGGCATGCGTTCCTCTGGTGCAGCGACACCATGTGGTCACTGTAGGGGTGTGGCTGTAGCATGGGCTCCCTGATTGCCGCCGTTAATCAGGGCAACCAGCCCTGAGCTCACAGGAAGCTTTTATTTTTTTGCTTAATGTGTTACGAAAAGTCATGCTGAGCTTCGGTCACCTGCAGTTCCGTGGGCTAAGACACACAGCCGCCCTCACATGCTCCGTCAGGGTGAGTTCAGGGTGAACGCTCACGGCACAGCCCAGGCAATACATCATCTAAGACCCCCTTCATGAAAACGTCGCAGTCGCGCCATCAGCACCCCCAAGGTCTGGCATGGTCGCTCCAACCCTCCGGCCTCTGGCATATCGATCACCCGCACCACTGTCTCTCGATGAAACCAATGAATCCTGGCAGGTGAGGCGGAGGGGGACTGGGGAGAAACCTCGCAGCCACCCCACCCCCCCAACTCACGCTATTTCCAGCCGGTCTGCCAGGACGTCTGGGGGTGCAGCTATTTCTGACCCAGGCCCGGGGCTGCCAGAGCGTCCGGGACCCATCACATCGGCAGGGTCTAAGTTCAGACGCACTGGCCCCAAGCACACGGGTCTCAAACCCACCACCCCTCCCCGTTCTGATGTTGTTTTTGTTCTGGACGTGGTGAAATGAGGTGTAACATTGAACTGAGCAGATGACCTCAGCAGCACGAGAGTGAGTGGAATTTAACCATCAATAGCATCATTTAATGATTGGTGAGGCTTGAAATTATGGCACAGAATTTAGTTCAGGACTGCGTATAAATGCTGGTATATACTCACCCGTCCTCCGTCTAACCGCTTATCCTGGTTAGGGTTGTAGGGTAAACACTGGTATATAGCAGCTCGACAACTGTAATTCTAAATAGATATTTTTAGCCACAATAGAGCTCAAAAGTTCCTGAAAAAAAAAAATCACATTTATGACCGGCTCATATGAAACAAATCGGCACCTCAGTCAGAAACCACAGAATGGTCTGGCTGTACCTGCGGTTCGACACAGCCTCTGCGGGATGGTGAGCCATCAGCTCTGACTCACTGATCATGCATGTCTGATGGTGTGTTCTGGTAAATTCTCAGTGTCGTGGTTTAGACGGTGATGCGCATTCTCTGCCGCGTGCGATTTGAAGGTATGGCGGAGAATGCCAGCGTTTCGAAGACGCTGCGTGACATCTGGGCTCTCGTGGAATCGGACAGGGAGAAGCACGCCACGTCTTTGCTGAGGTATTTTTAGAGCCGCCGTCACGCGCGCCGTATCCGGACCGTTCGCCACCGCCGTTAAGCGTGGGAGGCGCGTCGGTCAGCGGCCGCGCGTCTAGCCAGCCCCCGCCATAGTGCCTGACGTGTCCGCCTCCCGCCACTGCCGGCCCGCGTCATCCTTGGCGTGCAGGAATGACCCAACACCTCGAAGGCATCGCGCATGGTACTTCATGCAGAATCAAAGACAAAAAAAGCAAAAATTGCCTCACTTTTAATCTGCACTATGATTTGTATATTTATACACACAGGCAATCCTAAACTTGCCTTCCTTCATTTTCTGTCTGTGTATTTCCACACATTTCCAAGCACCTCAGCACATCCCATCATTTCAGTGCAGTCCTTGGCGGTAGGGGCGGGGGGGTGTTGTACTAAAATGGTTGACCAGTAACCCCAGTAGAGCGAGGTGAGCGTGACTCACTCGCCTTTTGCCTTCTCTCCGTCAGGCACATTTTCAGCAGCAGCGAGAAGATGGCGGTGCTCTATCCGTGTTACGAGGACGAGCTGAGCCGCGTTCTATTCACCGATTACTCTGTAGCTGTTCCGGAGCAGCCCGCTCATTCCTGGGGCCTCGTTTTCCGGTACGATGCTTTTCCGTCCCCAGCGCCGTCGGCACGCTGGGCGCTGGCACTTTGTTCCCAGCATCAGGGCTGAGGGAATGACGTTCCTCGCCCTCTCCGTGCTCAGTTGGTTGTTTCGGGGGCCTTACTCAAAAAGTCGCATACCCCATTAGTGTAGCAGCTGTTTTATGGCCAGCAGAGGGCCCCACGCAAATGAATCATTTGAGTGGTGGTGAACACCGCCATCGCCTCTGTGAATCTCCACAGAGAGGTGTTTTTTGTCCACGCGGACGTGCTGCTGGAGCCGAAGGTGTACGCGCCCTTCGCGGCCTGCGTCCTGCACGTCATCGACAATGACTCCGGCGACGAGGTGCCCCGGGTCTTTCAGGAGGTGGAGCCTCACATCTACAGGCCGAACCAGGTCTGGCCCTTTCTCGTCTCCTGACTCACCCTGTCCGCCCCCCTTGCCGTCTTGTCCCTGTGGCGACCCCTCAGGACAGCATTGTGATGTGTCATGACCGAGTTTCACCTTTGAACAGAAGAGGAAGTACATAATATGTGTATGTGTGTGTGTGTGTGTGTGTGTGTGTGTGTGTTTGCATGAGAGTTAAGCTCTGGGTCCCCTTGCCTCAGAGGGGGTACACCTTTGTGGCTGAAGCCCAGTTTGGGGATACGCCCCCTCCTGCGGGGAGGTGGAGAATGCGACTGTTCCGGTCATGTGACCCGCCTGCCAAGCTCAGCAGGGACACGCCGCTCTGCAGCTTTGCCACCAAGGAGTTCAGGGACTATTTCATTCCCGATGACAGGAATATGATATGCAGGTAAGGTCCGCGAGGACCACGAGGGGCTACGGCAGGGCCACGTTCCCATGTCTGTCACGCCAGGTTCCCGCTGTACCTCTCTGGCCAGATTTTCGGTGAAGGTGACGAGGGATCACATTGGCACGGTTCAGGTCCAGATGACGGAGCCTGACATCTACGTTAAGCTGACGGTCCTGGATTGCGAGGAGGAGGTGGCCAGCGCCACAGGGAGGGCCCAGGCCATTGTCCCCGTCTTCCGCTTTTTACCCAATGACCCCCCTAAGCGTGAGTCAGCCCAGCCGCCGGTGACGCGATCCACGCCGCGATGACGGGCGCGTTCTCCTGTTTACCAGAGTGTCACTCTGAGGGTGTGACACTGCCACATGCCCAGTGTGTCCCGTGCCTCGAGCGTCAGCTCTGAAGTTCTGGCTGCTCCAGACTTGACACCCTCTGAGTCCCAACACTCTCTGACACTTTCCCCTTCACGGCAGGCTCTCGTCACTGTCAGGGTGACGGGGGCATTTGGACTTTCGCCTCTAAATAGCGTAGCTCCCCGTCTGTGGTGTGACATGTGGCCACTTCTCATTTTTTGTGATTTTGCTTGATAGCGCCCCCTGGAGGCCAGGGCAGCTCGCTCGTCAGTCAGAGTGACGGGCCGCTGACAGCTGCATCCCACAGCCTTGGGGAGGATGTGGCGTCCAGCCAGCTCCCGACCGCTGACAACCAGCTGACCCAGCCAATGGTACGAAACCTGTCAGCACATCTGCCCTATCAGATTTCGCCTTCTAAGACATGGTTAGTTGTGCTGCTGATAGCGAAGACACCAAAAATATATGAAAATTAACGAAGGAATGTGCTGCTCTGGTCAGTTAGCATGGTTAGCAAGCCACCATAGTTCATGTTCTAAGGTTAAGGTCAGCTGGGGGCGTGGCTTCATTGCTCACCACCAGAGTGTGACGTTCCCTGGTTTCCATCCCGTCTGTCTGGGTCAGTTAGCCGCCGGCCACACGACTCAACAGGGCGCCCCTAGTGGTCTTCATTTCCTCCTTTTTTGTGCCGCGGTTAAATGTATCTGCTGTCTTAGATAAGCAAATAAAGATAAATAAAAGACTGACTGCTGCAGCAAGTGCAGCCAAGACGTGCAGATGAGCACTGAAGACAGTCGCCAGGGTGTCTTTCCCCACGCAGCAAAAGCAGAAACTGAGTTGTAACATGGCATCTCACATCCTCCAGATCTTTCCGCTTCTCTGGCAGATGACATCGCAACGTGCACTATTGTCCTGATCTTCTGTGCTTGGGATTTTTTTACCGAAATACGTAGCTTTTTCCACAGGTTACGCACCTCACACGCTCTTGCGTGTCTCTGTTCCTGCAGTCTACCAAAGCTTCTCTGGTGAAATCACTTCTAAGGATCTGAAGTCCAGCCTCTAACTGCCTGCTGCCTTTTGAGCCTCCAGACAGATATAGATCAATATAAATATAAAAATATGCACATTTAGCAGTCAGGCATTTGTATGTGTTTGAAACTGATAGGCTGTATTTCACCTTTTTTGTGCTGGTCAGCAGTAAATGAAATATTGGTCAGTATTGGTTCTCTTTAATGGTAGTGCACTTGCACGTGTGTGTGTGTGTGTGTGTGTGATATAGTCCCGTATAAGGAGCGTCAGAGTGCAGGCCCAGGGAGGGTTATGCTTGGGGGCATAGCAAGGAATTCTGAGCCCCCTGACAAAATGTCACCTTACGCACCCTCAGTATATTTTGCCAATGGGGGTGGGTTAGGGGCCGCCAAGGTAGATCGGGAAACATATGCCTGTTTCCTCTCCCAGTGACGGCCCGGGTTAATGTCAGTGCATAACAGGGCAGACGGTTCTGCTGATCCTATTCTTGTTTGGTCTCTGCTTCCCAGAGTCACAAGTACATCATCCAGGCAGAGGTGCTGCATAAAAGCAAGTCACTGTATGAGAACAAGGCGGCTTCACAAGAGAAGGACAGGACGACAGGTACGGGGAGCGCAGCCCGCTCAGCCTTCTCCGTGTGCCCCCCGATGCCCGCCATACGTACCCTGCCGCACGGTGTCTTGGCCCCGCCTCCGTGAGGTTTACAGAGGCCTCACGCCTGATGACCTCCTCTATAACAAAAGCCTTGTAAAACTGGAACTTTGCGCTCATGTAATGTGGGTATTAAACATGAAACCAAAGATTAGATTATGGCTGGAAGATAAATACAGAAAACAATAACACAAATTAAAAACTACAGCCAGGGGGGTGTGCAGGAAATGATCGCGTAAGTACACAATGGTGACCAAAATATAAATTGAAGATTATGAGCATGACAATGGAAAAAATGAAAAACGGAAGCAGGCAGGGGAAAGAAAGGATAAATAGCACTTTTAGCAAGACAGTGTTTTACTGCTGGATAATTGCAGGATTTGAGCAAAAGAACATACCCCTGCCCACTGAGTCATGAGTCTAAACATATTTCTTAGAAATTCGAATTGAAAATATTTGGACGTGTTATTTTCCAAGAGAACCATTTGACCATTATAGCCGTCCGGGCAGTAGCGCTTTAAGATTCAGGACCTTATGGCTCCGGGTCTGATCCCTTTATCATTAATTTCTTCTTTATATATTCAAATAATTTCTTTAAAAACATTGAGCAGTAATTATAATAATACAAACTTCACCATTAGCTCATTTTAAATGTCATATCAGTTGCAGACCTGCCCCGTAACCCGTGACATTATAAAAAAAAAATAAATAAAAAACAAACTCCCCATCGGCGGAAGAAAGTGGTTGCCTGTGATTCATTTTCCAACGAGCCGCCGAAACTGGGTCAATAAAGAGTCAAATGAGGCTGGCTCCTGTCCCCTCAGTGCCCCGGGAATTATTTCGGAAGGAGCTGAAATCAATATGCTTTTAATTGAAAGGGCCCTCGGAGGCGCGGCAGAGGCCAGTGACGCTCGCTTGGCGCGGCGCGGCGGGGGGAGGTGTCTTCCGCGGGCACAGCTGAGCTGCCGCCACACAGCGGCAGCCACTATCGCCAGTCATGGCCTTCACCGGCTCACCAGCCTCTAATCGTATGTTTCAGCCTGAAATGCTGGTCACTAATGCGACGGCTTTTCCCGTGAGCTATAGATGACCAGCCAAAAAAGTTATATATGTAACTGTATGCAAATATAGTCATGTGTGCAATCTGTGCATTCATTCCTTCAACTGACATGCATTTCTAAACTTTTTTAAAAAAGTCAGACTTTCTAAAACCAAACATACATATGCTTTGATTTATTATCCATATTAATATGATTCAAAACTTAGTAGCTTAATAGGTTCCTTCATGGCTCACCTTCGTAAACATTAGCAGCCAGATTTACTAAGCAGGGCTAATTAGTGTGAGGCAGCAATAAAAAAAAAAAAAAAAAAAAGTTCTGTAGGTCATCTACTCAAAACGCACACATGTATGAAGCCAGGCGCAGTAAGTTTGTTTAAAGAATGACCGAGCCAATCAACTAAGAGCAGCGCAGAATAAGACGTGCCTTTTTCAGTGTTGAATAATCAGCACAATTAGTGGTAAATTGCCTACCACAGACTTTAGTAAATCACATTATTTGATTCATTTAAATACTGTCCTCCCTCATATTTCGTGGTTTGAAAGGGAACTCCCACAAATGCACGTGCAATATGGCCAGTCGCAAAATTAACTGTGTCACCGCCTCCCCAATGCTAACTTTTCACTATGTGTCTCTAGTAAATCCCGACAGTACTATTTTTACGCCAAAAGAGTAAATCTGGCCCTAAGTATTTTACGATGATGTCGTAATGAAATGTAAGCAGGCTCCTGCATCAGGAGAACCTGCTTTGATATCTACACAGAGCAACAGTGCCACCTAGTACAGCAAAGAGTGGAAGCCGTTCGCATATTGTGGTTGTACTCGGTGGACTGGGTCAATTGGAAGGTATTGCCCTATACAGACAGCCGGTTCCTGGTTTATGAGGAGCTTTGTCATGTGACTGTGGCAGCTCACTCAGATAGCCTGGGAGTGCGGAGGGCCACACATACTCAGCTGAAGCCATGTTTATTACAGTGATTGTGGAGAGGCAGGAGGACCAGGTGGCACCAGCGAGCACGGAGACGGCGAGCAGCGAAGGGCAGAAGGCCAGCACTCCCAGAACCAGCCGCAGGACCAAAGAGAAGGAGAAGAGCAAGGCCGCCCTGAAGGCAGGCCTCAGGCAGGGGAGCCAGGTCAGTCTCTGCGGGCAGCAGGCGCACAGCCCAAAGTGATAACCGTGTTCTTGCTCGCAAGCGGGGGTGTAACGTCGCAAGGGCCCTTTAAATTGCCACACATCTGGTCGATTGTTACGTCCTCTCTGAGAAGCTAATGAAAGGCAAAGTTAAGACTGATGCATTAAAACCTGTTTTCTTTTCTCCTATTTTTATGAGGTAACTCCTATGCTAATACGTCTTCACAGCAGAGCATGTAAATAGCTGTCAAAAAAATGCTCAGTTCTATGGCAGATGCCATAAGGGAGCAGCAAGCAGCCTGACTGAGGTGCAGGCTGATTCACTGACAGGTGACATATACAGGCTGAGCTACTGTACATGCTTAACTAGTTAATAAGCCCATGTGGCTTCAGAAAACCATCACCAATCAGTTGCAGAATTTACTTGGTTTATTCCACCTGAACCCCCCCCCCCATTTACTCTCTTGGCATCTCCCACAGCTACCAAAATTATATCCCTAGCTATAGGTGATGGTTTCCACGGTGAAGGTCCTGACCGCTTTCCTCAAAAGCCCTGAACCGAATCGGTGGGCTCTCTTTGTTGTGTCGTTGCCCACGGCAGATCCTGGATGTGAGCAGGCCCCTGTGGACCCTCCGCTTTGTGAGCGATCAGAGCGAGGCCGACTCCGTTCAGGTCAGCAAGGACACGGAGAGAGCGGACGAGATCAAGGCCATGAAGAAAGCGTGGGAGGCGGTGGACCCGGGCCGGTCCCTCAAGGTGGCCCAACATGCCCGTTCTTAACACGTTTGTGCCTGTGTCTTACTGACTCCACCGCATCCTGCTATAAGCCACCTCCTCCGGGCCTTTCCGTTTACACGCCTTACTGGATATGTGTCACACTGCTGTGCTGTGTTCTGGTTCCAGGCACAGCAAGTCCGTCTTCAGTTCATCAGTAAACACTTGGACCGGGGGGAGGCTGGAGAGACTGTAGATGAGGAGGCTGGTGCAGAAGGTGTGGAAAAAGAGTCTGTTAATAATCTGTTACTGTCAGGGTTTTAATCTTTAGGTTAGCATGTCTCCAAGTATACCAATATGAAATATAAAATAAACATGCAGTACTGAGCAGGCAGTCAAAGAAAATGTTTAGGCATTTTTATCTGGGTAGTACTTTTGGCCAGGAAAAAAAATACAATTTAACATTAGAACTTATGCAAATTAACCATAACATTAAAATAATAAAGAATTTCTCCCATTCTGCAAAGACAATTGATATCATGTTGGATGGCTAGATGAACTCTGTTTCCCAAACCTCTCCCCAGATGCAACTCAGTCATTCCATATGGTTGTTAAATTTCCCTACAAGCTCAATTTATTAATGAACTAAATGAGTTAAATAAGTCAGTGAGGTTTTGTTTTAGCCAAAGAAAGTTGGGTAGTGTTCAAGTCAAAAAATGCATGGGTATATATATATGGGTAATCTGTGAATGCTGGGGTGATTTTAGGGGAGTCTCTTTACTCTTTGCGAAATATAATATCAAAGTTTTACACCAACACAAAGATCATTTAAAGCCTTATTTTCTTTTACTGCGGAAGACTTTTGCACAGTATATAAAAAGACAACAACTGAATAATTAAATATTGACTTTCGCCTGATCATTTCCACCTGGTTTTTGTTAGTCTTTGTTTAAAGGACATTTAGCATTGCTTAGCTTTAGCATCTCCAGTTCCAGGTGCAAGAGGAAGCAGAAAGCTTTCTCATATGAGGAATGATGAGTTCCTCTCATCTTTAAACATTAGGTGACCTAGAGTCAGTAAGTCTCCTGTTGCAAAACTTTTCGATATAAAATGCATCTGTGGACTGTATTCAGAATCGTTTTGTCTTTTTCTCTGCTCAGTCAAGTTGAGGCTTGTTTTAGAGGTGAAAATTAAAGGTGTTTTTAACCTTTCCAGCAGGCGCCCCAGATGTTCTTCTGAGTCCCTCCTCAACAGACGTGGTCCGGCCCTGCCAGACAGATCCACCCCAGCCCTCTGCCCACACACCCGTGGCCGCCACGCCCTTCAACGGATCCGATGTCCTCTCTGACAGCTGGTGGGTCGCCCTCAAGCGAATGATTACGAAGATGTTTACCTTGGCGTCATCGTTGAGCACTTATCCAATACTAACTGTGCTTAGGGAGGGATTTTAGACTCTGATGGAAGACAAGGGGGCAGTTAGCGGGCTAACATGGCATGCTGGAAGGCGGAGGAGGCCGACATTGGCCTTCCTAAGCAGCCTCACCGTCTTACAGCGCTCACAGTTTCCTGCACCGAATGAAGCATTTATAAAACCTGTTTTACAGTCACGCTCAGTGGTGTCATGATTAGTCATCCTGATTTCTTGTTGCCGGCTCCACTCAGTACATAATGCCGGATTCCTACTTAATATATTGAGCTCCTATGTCAGCGCGGCGTCTAGCAAAGCCTCTTCTGTCGGGCTTGAAAACACTACCATTCCATGCACGTCAGCAGCTCGGCACTGTAAATTACACTCCCGGCTGGGCTCTTTGTCTCTCCTGCCCGGGATCCCACGTTCCGGCCGCTCGTTTGCCCTCGTTTAACGAGACGAGTGTGCCGTCGCTGGGAAAGCGGTTAGACGTGGCGCCCCCTGTCAGCGCGGCTGGGATGTTTGTGTGCTGAGCGTCGGGATAATTACTGCGGCGGTGGATGCAAGGGAGCTTGAGATGCCGCGTTCAGTCCTGCCGCATCACATGACTGGCAATTCATGGCCCTATAAAACGGTGAAGGAGCGCGGCGGTTTGCAGCATCAGCACCACGACACTGTGCTGCTTTATGTTCCTCTGCTGCCCTGAGAATGCAGAAATTCTGACAGGCACGGGACCGGTAGTTCAGAGTCCCGGAAAATCAGTCGTACTTTTGAACAGGGCAAATAACCCAGATCACTTTATTAAATCAATTCATCCATTAATCTTCCAATGTGGTGCAGAGTTGAGGGAACTTGTAACCCATCACAAGCAGGATAGGGAACAAACATATGAACATTAAAAAAAAAATGGTAATAGTGGTGTAGGTGCGATCTCATCAACAAAATGTAGCCACAGTATTGTACATGTTACATTGTGCGTTCGGGCCAAACAGCAACAAAAATACCTAAAAAAAATAAATAAATAACGAACACCCCAGGAAAACTCGTGAAAATGCACCCTAACCCACATGCCGGTCTTGTGGAAGTGCGTCCTGTTCCAGAACGCCTTGGCGTGCTGCGAGGGAAGGGTGTGCCGAAAGTGGAAGCCGGCCGTCCCGGGACCTAACCATGGAAGTCCTTCTGCTTTACCAGCTGCGTTAATGGGATAATATTTGGGTCTATTAATTAGAGAGCTATTTCGGGTGGAATGAGCTGGGGGCTCCCAGGGGTCTCCCCTCAATGTCCTTATCTATCCGTCTAATGACTACTGACACCACACCATGGGCTATTAGAGGAGTCAGATAAGTGCCCAGCATTTCACCTCCCCATTACAGAGGGCTGGGATTTTATCAGCCACTCTGACGCTCTGTGTCTTTCTTAACGAAGGTCAATCTAAAAAAAAAAAAAAAAAAAAAAAAAGAAAAAGGAGCCTTTTCTTTAGGTGGTGACAACTTTTTTCTAGAGCTCGTCTCCTGTCGAAATGCCCTGGGGTACTCACCGGAACATTCGTGTTAGTTCTGAGTAGCTCTGTGTTAAAGTCTGCGAAAGTCATGGGAGAATTCTGCTTGTAGGAATATCTGATATAGCGCTGAGAAAGGTCTGGGATTCGTGATATAGGTACACAGACCAGTTATTTGTTTCTTTTGTCTTTTCAATCAAAATTCAGATACTTTTCTTTACCAGATACATTGATGTGAAGTTCTATGGCTCTGCAAATAGATCAAATTCAGTGTCTCGCTCAGGGGTAAATCGGGAGTGGACCTGTGGAGCTTGATACAGTATACAGGTAGTTCTAAACCTCTTCTCCAATACTTTTTGACATTTAAAGGTAATTCGACTCACAGATGTAGAATAGGACATTTTTGTGGAGGTGCAGCCGCGGTACTCAGCAGGACCTTGACAAACCGCTTGGTGTGCAGCATGACCCGAGCGTGTATGTACTCTGTGCCTGAAGGCAGGCTGAAGCATGTGAAGCTTCTCGTCCGACTAGGAAGCCCGTGGCGGCCGGGCACAGGAAGCCCAAGGCAGAACACATCCAGAGTTTCCGGCTGGTCCGTGACATCATCCTCGAGCACAGGAGGCAGGAGAAGGAGAGCCGGAACGCGTTAAAACGGAGGCAGGTGGAAATGTACGATGAGCTGCAGGTGAGTAGGGACAAAGGACACTTGTCTCGTGTGTGTGGGCTGGACGTGTGAACATGACTCACATACTGTGCTAGATCAGTGGATGTCATGCACAGGCTGCTGTCATCAATGTCGTAAATGTCAGCAGAAAAAGTTTGTCTTACTCCCAGTAATCAGGAAACACTTCGTTGTTGAACATACAGGACTTCCGGGCCTGGGCTTGAACTTGGTGTGTTTGTGCATCACTTAGTGTCCTCCCCCCCCCCCACAAATCACACACAATCAGTGAGACCATTAATGGAGACCAGTGATCAGACAAATGAGCCCTCTAGCCCCATAGCAGATGGGATTTCCACGTGCCTTCAACCACCAACTGGCGTGATCCAATGGGAACCAATGTAATAACCAGCAAAGTGTACACTGATCTCACCCCGTCCAGGCCTCATTTCCCCCATCATTAGGCAAGGCCCAGCTGCACTCAGTGAATCCCCCTGGTCTGTCTGTGCAGATTCTCCTCAACGAGCAGCGGCTGAAGACACTCAAGGCGAGGGAGGGCTACTGGAGCCCGCGGCGGGAGGCGGAGCTGAGGCAGAAGGAGGCGGAGCTGCTCACGGCTCAGCAGGCGGAGCCTGGCAAGGGCCCACCCTCGGCTCAGCCCCTGCCCAAGAGCACCACGAGGGCCAAAAGCGCAAGCAAGAAGAAGTAACACATCACAGGAGCTAGGGTCCTGCAGAGAAACATGGTCCAGATTTCAGCATGATGCAGCAGCTCGGCCATGTCGAATCTACTCTTTGTACACATTGCCTTCTGCTTTGTTCTCTTCCACTCTGTCCTTTAATAGGATCCCTTGTTATGCTCAAGGAAAAATGCTTGGCCAAGCCCTCCACTGGGCAACTGCTGCATACACCTGCTGTCCGAGTCTGACCCGCCCACCCCTTTAACACCCATCCCTTTAAGGGGAAGCATCCCCCCCCCCCCCACACCTTTGTAATGATGTTGCAAACCCCAGCTTGTCTTTGGCACCCAGCTGAGACTGATTTTGTTTGTTTGTTTTCGTCCTTCCTCGCAGGAAATAACAAGAGGGATGTTTTGTTCCAGTGTTGTATAGTTTTGACTTTTATACGTATGACATGATATTATCTCTGCTTCATACTTGAAGGTCAAGCAATCAATTATATTGACGAATCGATGGAGTCCAAACCGGCCGCGAGCTGGGAGGGTGCCCCGGGGCATCGATCGGCCGTGTCTGCCACTGGCCTCCGTCTGCGTCTTTGTCCCGTTTGCTGTTGGTTCTCCTGGGGCCAGCAGTCCCTATTGTTCTGTTCCTAACCACCCGTGCTGAGCTGAAAGATCTCACTGAAAGACTGCAGTCCTGTGGGGCGTTACGGTGGTTAGACGCAGGGTAGGTTCTGCAAAAACAAGTTTCCTTGGCCGAGGGGATCAGCTTGCTACTGTATGCTGTAGGCAGTAGGCAGCTTGTGGCATAGTCAAATATTTAATTCATGATTTTTTTTTCTTTTAATATTGTGGGGGAGGCGCTCAGGCTTAGTTGCTTCAGTAAAAAGAAACCCAGGCACCTTTGCAGATGTGCAATATTCTGAAATTAAAACATGACAATGGTGCCATCTAGTGGTGTTTAAAATTAAAGACTTGGGTTGGCAAACCTGGTCCTGGAGGGTCATGTGGTTAGCCAGGTCCAGTTCCAGTACAGATTTTAATTAACCTTGACTGACATGTTGATTGAGTGCATCACATAATTAATTCATATCTTTGGTCTGTTAGCTCAGCTATCAATTTTAAACATTGTTAAGCCAAACGGAATTTTAAATTTGAGCTGTACGATTTAAATTATTTTGCTTCATATTTATCAGTTTCCTCGAGTATCACCGCTGACTCTGTTGTGATGTGTGTAATGTCTGTATTGTCTGTGATGTCGTTCTTAATTAGGCTGTCACGTCCCTTTGATTCATACCCTAATAACTGTTGTTTTGTCTCTTGGTAATCCTGTTCTTAACCACTGTTCTGTGTCGTTCTGTCTTAACTCCCTTATTGTCAGTCTGTGCTGCTTTTATTCATCTGCTTCAAATCCACTTGTAATGTTCCTATTAAGTCTTTGAGCAATTCTAGTTCATCGTAATGAGGTGCACAATATAGAAATAAACTGAACTGAAATGAACTGTAACGTTTTCCTCTCATTTGCATCCAGTAGAATCCCATCTTCAGTCAGTTTGAGGACGTTAATTGGCTTCAACTAAGTCCAGCCTGGCAGATACCTTCAAAAATATACAAACGTTCAGCACTCGCAATGATAAGGTGTAGAGACTCAGCTTTTAGGTTTTTACTTATTTTCTCTGGGGGTGCTGAGTAGAACACAGGCACTGTGATCTATGCCTCTATCAGAATTTAAGTAAAAGTCATTGCAACTTACTCCTGTTGCACTGCCAGGAACTGATTGGCTAATTAATTGATAATAGGCGCAGGAAAATCACAGTAAAAGTTACAAAATTTAAAATACTAAATTTGCCCTCAATTATTTAATTAGTTGAACCTTCCAGCATATCATTTAGTCATTCAATTCAGTAATTAATTTTTTTAAGGAGCTTAATTTTGCTAATCCTTTCACTATTCACGCAACTTAAAATGAAAATAAATTAGTAATGAACCTAATTTAGAATATTGGCCTTTTAGCGACTTCAGTTGTTGCTGGGTTAAGAACAGATATAAATAAATGTTAAGCACATCTCATCATTTATTGTTGCTTAGTGTAACAGGAATGGGGAGAATCAGTAGAACCATATATTTCCTTTCATAATTACAGTTATTTCAAACGTGAATTTGGTTTCACACGGCTGGAGAATGACTCTCAGGTCCGGCAGCCAGCTTCCCGAGCTATGGCTCACGCAGTGAATTTAATCTGCATCTCAGTCAAAGCCGATTAATTAAAAACTCCAGTGAGATGAAAGTCTGCCTCTTGGCTTGTGGCACTCTAAAACCTGGGGTGGGCAAACTTTACGAGAAACAGCAGTTCCCTTTTGTGAAGCCATTAAGTCAAAAAGTTAATTTAATTACCGGGAATGTAAAGTTTAAATCTGACATGTCATTTCTTTCTTCACCCCGATCTTCAGAGGCCGCCGTCTGTCCGTCTGTCTCTTCACAGTGCTGCAAGCAGGTGGGGTAGGGGAGGAGCTGACGCGTTCTGCTCCGCTTTACGCCCCTACGGGTTCGCTTCCTTAGTCATGCCGCAAAGTCACACGGCACCCAGCACGAGAGCCAAACAGCCCCCTGGCACCCATATACTCGCAGGCCTATGGGTCAGTCTGCGCTTTTCCTCCGTTTTGCCAGAATGCAGCCAGCTATCGCCACCTCGGTTGGAGTGGTGGTCACACTCAGATGTGTACCGTGCTCTGTGCTGTGACGGCCAGCCTGCAGCTGGAAGGAGAGAAGGGTGACGTCGTGTGCAAAGCGACTCTCTCTCCCTCTCTCTCCCCTATTAGTCATCTGCTCCGCATTGACATACATGGCCATTTCCTTCAGGGGTGCTGTGCTGGTCGTGGCTTTCCACGTTTCGCACGATGCGGGGAGCAGAGGAGGGATGCCTTCTCATGAAGGCCAGGCTGTGTCTCCCAAGCATTACATATCTCTATGGGTATGAGCTATTGGCTGCTGGACTCTGCACCCCTGATGATGGAGTCGCGGCATCAGTGGACACCGAATCTTAGCGGCCCCAAGGCCTTTTGCCACACGCTGGCCGACTGAGGCCTTCGTAAAGCCAGGCCTCCCTAGCAGGAAGGTTAATTAGGCCTCAGCACTGACTGTCCAGCTGCTGCAGCCTGGCCGAAGCTGCAGCTGGGTACAGGTTTGGCTTGGGGATCCTGCCGATGATCCTGCTGGTATCTCTAACGCCTTGCAAATTTCATCTATTCTTATTAATTTCACATTTATTGAGCAGATGTTTCTGTCTAAAGTGACATACAACTGAAGAAAGCTTGGGACCTCGATGGGAGTATGATTACCTTGCCAGCCACAGGATTTGAACCCATAACCTTGTAAACACTCGCTGTGAACCTGCTGAGCTACCCATTACACATCTGACCCCTGTCCCTGCCCAGCCCTAACCAAAGGGGTCCCACTCCAACCCCTGTCCTTGCCAAGCGCTGACCAGAGGTGTGACAATGCAAACATGCCTGCTGTTCTTTGCGTCTCTGCAATTCAATAAAAGACCCAATTTGCCCTGCCACAGATCTTGAGGATGGTATTTTCAGCTTCTTTTGTCTCAAGGTGTGTCCTTCTGCATCTCCAACACCATGCTGTCCTGAGATCCCTTTGGTGACATGGGACAGCGTGAAATGGGAAAAAATAAGAATGGAAATACACGCATCTCTTCATTCCCCTGCTTGTAAGAATCTCACTTCAAATTTCCAAGAATTAAATATGAAGCTCTTTTATTTGCAGCCAAATACGGTATTTGCATAACACTACTTCCCTGCTGTCAGTTCCTGAAAATGGCAGACTTCAGCATATTTATATCATGGTGAGAATGGAGTGATCTATGTAAGAGAAACATGTCTTTGATTGTGACGTGTCTCCCATGATAATGCGTCAGCAATGATGGAATTAGATTCGTGGTGCTATAGCTATTTTGCTGAGAATTTACAGCACTGTTTGTCTGCTAAAGATGACCGCCCTCCTTTTTGCTGTGTTGCATGAGTGGAAGTAGTGACAGATGATGGAAAATGTACTTAGATTGGGGGACTCTGCCAAGTCAGCAGGGTTCTGGATCGCAAAGCATATGCCAGTTCGTGAGCTGGGGGAATCACGTGCATTGGCATGCTGGGGGAACCAACCGTTGATTATTCACTCAAAACAACACTGGACATTTGAGTAATTCAGTTTATGTACCAGTTTACTACATGGGGAGGGGGTCCGAAATAAACATTTGCTGGCAAGACCCATGGGGGAGGGGTACAAATTATACGCAAAAATAAGAAACCCACACACTTAAATCAGGGCTATTCAAATCATGGTCTTCAAGGTCCGAGCACAGCTGATTTTCCAGCCTGCCTTTACCCGTGAGCCAGGTGTGAAGCCTCTGTGACCAATCAGAATCAGTAATTATTAAACTAACTACCTGGGAGAACTGAAAAAAAGTTCTGGATTTGGAATCAAGGTCCAGATTTGAAAAGCCCTGCTCTAGTGTGTCTAGAACACCTTTCACCTAGTCATTCATTGACTTTAACCAGCCCACCACATTACAGGACAAATCTGGAAGGATGTGTGAAACAGCTCCCAGTGCATCCAACACGCTGGATTACTGTTGCTTATCTGTGTGAGAAGAGCCTGTTTTCTGAGAAGCAAAGATGGTCTTCTTAATGAGCGATTCAGTCTGCAAATGACGACATCGGTAGGTATGGTACAGCCAGAACTTTGCAGCATTAATACTGCCTGCTGGGGGTGTCACGGTGAGTAGGCTAGAATCCTGAATGTGGGGGCAACGGCTGAGTCAGGAGCAACACAAAGAAGCACATCTGTCAGTATACTGTCCCACATGTTTAAATGCAGATGTGTCCGAGCGGATCACTGTCCCTACAGACGGAACAGGTGACAGCTTTGACGGGGGAGTGAGGGCTGCCCTCGTCCGACCGAAGCCGCTTAGTCGCGGACTTGTGCTGAAGCTTATTATCAAGATCACAGCTTAGAAACCCTCAAGCCACTTTTAATGAAATTAGGCATGATCACACTAGATCACTGTTTCCCAACCCGGTCCTCTGGGACGCAGAGTCGGTCCATGTTTTTGCTCCCTACCAGACAATTCACATTTTTGCTACCGAGAATTGGGAGTGAGCAAAAACATGGGCTGTCTTTGGGTCCCCGAGGACTGGAATAGGAAACGCTGCACTAGATTAAAGCCATTCATTATCTGATGGAGGACATCTGTTTGTGGTATCTGGGGATTCACTAATGACAAACGTATATTAATTCAGTAAAGCATACTGAAAATGTAAACGTCCAAATTTTTATAGGGACATTACCAAGTATTACATGAATTATTTATTTGTTTAATAAATGCCTTCACCTAAAAATGATGAAAGTCTGCTTACAGTTACAGGGTGGCTGCATTTTGACTGGCATCCCTTCCAAGGTGAACCCTGTCTTGCGCCCTGTGCTTCCCGGAATAGCCTTCAAGCTCACTGTAAACCCTGAAAATGATAAGAGCTTATGGAAAATGGATGAATTGGAAGCTTGAATCAATCTTGCAAGTCTTCTCCTGGGCTTTGAACGCTCACCGTTTGGTTAGAAGAACAGTTTCTCGAACTCGGTACCATGGACAGACCCTCTGCATTTTAACTGAAGCAGGAAAGAGAAATTTTGTTGTGGCTTCGCAGTTAACATAATCTGGGAAATCAGAAAAATATGTAATTATGCAGTGAGGTTATCACTGTGACCTCAAGACGAGATTATAAATGTACAGTACATGAGATAAGGAGTGAAAAAGAACATATACAGAACTCCATCCATCTTCAATCCACATACCCTGGACGGGGTCCTGGAGGGGCTGGAGCCTGTCACAGGAAGTACAGGGCTTACAGCTGAACTGCACATATATTATGTGCCACTTCCTCCAACTGTTTATCTTTGGAGTGCTGGAAGAAATCAGGGAACCCATGTGATATGAGGGCATCATGAAAACATACACAGGAGAGAAGGTCTGAACTTCCAGCCATGGAGGTGAGAATCGATAATGCCACCCACTGAGCCTCCACACCATCCTCCCAAATAACCACTAACAGCCTGATGTCGGTTACTGTCATGGTATATTACGAATTCTTTGGATCCACCTAAACAATGGCAGCTGACATGAGTAGATGAGAACTTTCTGATAGTGGAACCTAAGGAGAATGAGATCACCCAATTTGCCAATGTGTATGTGTGTGTCAGCATCTATTGGATAGTGGTCCAGTATTCCGTTTCCTTCTGAGTGATTGTGTGTGACACTAAGACACAGGGATTAAAGAGATGGCAGGTTTTACCGCAGTAATGTGACTCCTCTACCCCATCCCCCTTTCCTCTGGAAGGAGATGAAAAGCTGGACGGCACCCCAGTTCTCCATGCTAAAAAAAAAAGCTGCTGATCAGGCCAACCCTATATCAGCCTTGAGGCCCAAATGTACCTGGAGAAAGCCTAGGTCAGGAATCACACATCAGGCAAGAGGTCTCGCAAACTATCACAGATTCAGATTGACAGCTTCACTCCCAAGCACGCTGTCTATCTACCTACCTTCATTGTCAAACAAAAGACTTTATAGAACGTGATGGCTTCCCTGTCACACGTGAGGTGTCACGGATCGCCGCGGCTTTGGATTCACAGCTTCGCTCTCAAACGTGGCGTTGAGCAGACTGCTGGCTTCAGCGTCAAACACAAAGCCTCACAAACTGCTACTGACAGGCACAAGGTCTCGTGGACCAGAGAAACTTCAGGCTCGCAGCTTCACTGTGAGGTGTGAGATCGCCTACAGATGGTCACAGCCTCACTGTCATAACTTCTCCCTTGGAGTTTAATGGGATCAAAGAGAAGAATCAGATGCAAAATTTGATCGAAGGATAAATAGAACAAACCAAAGTGTGTCATGGAGGGGCATAACGAACGGTTAATCCAAACTGTGGCTTATGAAGAATGAGGATTTAATGTTAAAAACAATGACAGGAGAACTAACAAGGCAAGAATTAAATGCGTGGCAACGCAGAGGAAGCACAAGAAACAGCTACACCTTCAGGAAACACAGAAAATGATTACAATGACCAATGATGAACAGAGTGAAGGCAGGTACCTAAATGCACAGGTAACGAGGGAGAGATGAGGGACAGATGTGGGTCATTACTTATTACACACAAATACTAGAGACTAAGGGAAACAAAATGCAGGTGAGAGTAATTAACAGGAACTAGGAATTGAACCACTAGGAATAGAAGTGAAACAAAATAAAACTACAAAACCCGACACAGGGAGGGATACAGGGATCACAGGGAGGGATACAGGGATCGCAGGCAGGGATACAGGTATCACCAAAAACCGAGGTAAACAAATACTGAAATACAGGGGCAGAACTAGGGGGAAAACAATCAAAACTCAAAAAGACTAATAAAGTTGAGGCTGGTCTCTGGTCAGCCTTAAACTCATATTGGTAGGGAAAGCACCATTCTCAGCCACACATACAGCCCATTCAACCACGCGGTGGCCCAGGTAGCAGGGGAACACACTAGGAACTGGAAAAGCTACCAAGCACCAAAAAGAACAGGATGGCCAGCAATACCTACTGGCCAAACCAGGAAATGACAGACATTGCAAAGAGATCCTGACATGTGTGGTTCAACAATAAAAAATCCCAGGCCATTTAATAGTATTTTTAATTCAATATCAATGATTTAAATGCTTATTTTTCTTGTAAGCTCATGACAAGACGACGTTTTCGATACTCAGTATGTTCTATTACCAAGGTTGAATGAAAGGTGCAAAGGGTGACTTTTGAAGCATATAATTAATCTAGTTGCTCATTTGAAGATAGATTATGTGTCTTCCTGATTGTCACTAATGCGTTTCTCTCCAGGAAGTGAAGATTGACAGGTGTCTGTCTGGGAAATCAGACATGAGTCAGCGGGCAGACCAAATGACCAGACAACCAAACACCACCCCCCTACCCAAGCGGAGGTTTATAATGACTAACGTGGGTGGGATAGATGATAAGAGTCTCCGGTGATGGTGTCTATTCCTATATTGTTTGGGCCCTGGCACTGTGAGTTGGACCCTGATAATCACCAGGACCTGTCTGGGACTGGCACTGGGCTGCAGATACGCTGCTGGTATAATCGGGGCAATGGAGGTCTGGTCACGGTCTGCAGCGAGAAGTGCAAGTATAATCACACCTATTCCCTGTGGTCTGTGGCATTTTACAAGAGCCCCATCACAGGACTTTAATTCGGTAAAGGAGATGAGTAATTATTATTTGTTAATAAAAACACAACTGCTTCTTATTTTAAACTGCATTTAGCCAATCTTTAGCCCCACTAAAGACAATTTTATTATTCTGTTTAAAGCAGAACTAACAACAAAAAACTGGTGCTGGTCATCAGTGACTAACAAATGTTCCTTTATAAAAGTGTTTACATATCAACCATGGTTTAGCTTAAGTGCAGGTCTCAACTAATGTGACACTCATGAGCATCCAGTGCACAGTCTGAATGCAATCAGACCTACAGCCCACTGCAAAGGACAGTGTTTTCCAGTTCTTTCCTAGTGTTATTCCCACACTGGTGCAGAGCTGTCTAGTCCTGGTCCTTTTGTAATCCTCTTCTCACTCCTGGTCACAGATCTGTGGTCCTTGTCCATAATTTAGCTCACTCATAACCCCATGGACCTCACTGAATTTACTCGCCGACGTCACCATTACCTCTTTGTTCCCATTAAGGATCTCTTGTTTGTTTTTTCATCATTAATCTGGCGAAACGTGTAACTTTAGTAGTAACTCAAGCAGTTGCATCTCAAAAAGATTCTGAAACTCAAACTGGCAGAGAAGATATATCCATCCACCAGAGATGGGACAGTAATTGAGAAGGCCCCCTTGACAGGTAAGGGGCAGATGTTGAACTCACTCACATGCTCACTGATCACACTTGTTTCGCAGCCTTGCAGGCCCTTGGGTGAAAAGCAGGCCTTGCGGATCGCAGTTCTACCCGAAATGCGATCGCATGTTATTTACCGAAGGAAGGAAGGTCGAACACCTCACTCTGGGAATATTTTGGCCGTGCTATGCGGCCGATGTGACGTCTGTGCAGTCGGCCCCCGAAGGGATCTGCTGCCTCAGAAGCACACGTAATCTCCCTGTCTTTACGGCTGAACCCCTTCCCCACATACACATACACCTCTTTCGTTAAAGTGCACCTCCTTTAATAGCACAAGCCAGCAGGAAAGGCTACTGTACTGTTTCACAAGTCTAGAAATGTTCACAACCCTGGGAATTGACAGCTAATAGAAGACCTCTCTTTCAGCACGGGCTCGCTGCGCCTCAGCATTGGGGTTTATGCCTTCATGGGGTTTTTCGCAAGGTAAGAATCCTACACAAATATCCAGAGCCCAGGCCATGTGATCTGTTCCTTTGGTGTAAGTGTGCGGCCATGCCAGAAACCGCCAGCAGCCCTCTCACGTCGCCGTGACATTGTCAGCGTCCTTCGCATGTTCGCTCACGTCAGGATTAACTGAGTCCTGTTAAGTCAGTCATTTCAATACAATTCAATTGTTTAACCCAGGGGGATACTGCCAACTTTGCTGATTCCCCGCAATTCTTCCTTCAACCAAGACCAATTATATTTTTTTTTACTCTGGAGCTACGAGGAGGAAAAAAAGAACAATTGTCGTTTTTGCGTGTGCGCGCGCGTGTGTGTGCGTTTCTAGCAAACAGAATAAGCAATCTGGCATGTTTCGCACGCCCTGCAAAAAAGCAGCCACTGCTGAAGGTTCCAAAAAAATAGAGAAATATGGTAACTGCTAGTCATTAAAAAATCTGATCGGGATTCGACTTACGTCGCCGTGACTGCCTGTGATATGCTGTTGATTGCATTACAGCCATTACATACATAGAATGCATTTCACAAACATGTAATTCTGCCGGAGTGTGGATTTCCACTAAGAGCGACTGTGTAAATATATCTGCTGCATTATTTATAGCGATTTCCCGTGCAGATGTCAGACCGCGTCAGGTGAAGGGTGTCATTTTTTAAGACGGGAGTCCCCACTAAGCCGTCACAGATGTGAACAGCGTGCCCTTGGGCCCAGACAGAGACGCCGTTCCAGGATTCACGATGCCTTCAGCAGCTGACCCCGGGTCAGTATTATCGTTAAGCCCAAATGGCTAAGCCGACCCCCCAGTAGGGATAATGAGCTGATCCAGAATCACTCGCCAAAGAAATCAGCAAGCAAGAGGACCCCCTGCAGAGGAGAGGTAACCATCCAGCCAGAGACGGACACCTACGCAGGGACAAGCCGCGTCCCCATGCACCTAGACGGATCCACGAAGCGACGTGTGTGCGGGTCTTCACTTACACGCCCACATGTGCGCATGGAGATACGGAGATATCTAAACGCGTACAGCTACCCACACATAGCACAGCTTCTCACCAGCACATCTACACGCAGACAGACTCGCGCACCTACAAAAATACACCTAAAGCACACCTACACGACTCTGTAGCAGCTCTGTCTGATTCGGGCTGCCTGGGGAGGCGGGGGGGGCTGCCTGCAGGGTTATTAGGATGCAGTGTGCATTTTTGGACCAGTTACTTGTCCCTGCCTCAACGACATCTTAAGTTACAACACCTCCGTTAGCGTGATACAGCAGCATGCAGAGACGCCGATGCCCTAGTCGATTACAAAACAAGATTAAAATGGGGATGTTAAGAAGCAGTGCGAGAATCTATGTCCGGTTTGTACTGGTAACGGAAAAGATTTACCGTGTGCCAAAAACAAAAAACGAATGGACTCAAACGATGGCAGTCACAGCCCATACAATGTCTAAAATGCCATTTATGAGAGTGGACAATCAGTGTATTTGCATGATGTGAGGTCTTCTACTTAACTGCCCTGCTCTCTGGCCTGGGGGGGGGGTGAGTTTCTGAATCATATGCCTATAAAACTACCCATAAATATGCAGAATCGGATTAGCATTCAATAGCAGGGCCACTTACAGGTTCTCCTTTGTCTTCCAAACTCAGACACCATGGCTATATCTGCATGCATTTATAGTAATTAAACTTATTACACTGGAGAATTATTGTTTAATTCAATCATGTTTATTTTCGTAGACTCCTCCCCTCCCGATCGTACCAAAGCACTTAACATTTGATCCCACATCAACAATTACAGTCAGATGTCGAGCGATTCACACTGTGAACATCAGGCAGACACAAAAGCGAGTTACTTTTTTAAGGTGCTGTGTAAAATAACAATTAAACAAATGCTTATTGCTTACACTGTTTGCTCATAATAATGTGAAATCATGTTGATAATCTCTCCGGAAATGGACACAGATTGCTGTTTCTATTTTGCCATTGAAAATTTACTTGAGAAGTAGTTCAATTTATCTAGTGTACTGTGCTAAAACCTGCTATAGACATTTTAAAACTGTCTATTCATTATAATGTATGATTCAGTAGATTTGTTGAAATGTCTTTTTAAGTCCTTGCTGTAATAACTCTACATGTGTGTTGTGTGGCTCTACAGATTAGAGACCAGTGTCCATGTCCAGAAGGTCATTGGTTTGAATCCTGTGACCAGCAGAAGTGTGAGATCATATCTCTGTTCTTGAGTAAAGCCCTTAGCCATAAAAAAACTACTTGAGAGGTGTTGGATAGGTGGCTAGCTCTGACTCTGGGGCAGCTCCTGGGTTGTGGAAGAAGTGATCAGCACTTTTATCTAAAACTTTATCAAGGTCCCCTGAAAGGGCAGAACCGGCCCTGCTTTTAGACCAGACTTTGCTTTCAGTTATATTTTTTTGTGTGATAGGAGAGTAAGATAAGGTTTGTGAGTAAAGATTCCTTATTTATCTCTTCTGGTAAAAACAGCAAATAAATATCATATCCTAGATTACATTCCCTCCTGATATAATCTCCTGAACTAAGTGTAGACTTGGTTTGACTGAATTTGATGGTGATATAGTATTTATGGTAAGAGCACTAATACATTTTACACAGTACAGACAGGAACCCTAAAGAACATCTGAACGTCCTCTAAGAGGAAAGTCCCAGCTTACCCTCAGTTCTGCTGTCTGTTCTCTGTATTAGCTGGGGTGCCCTGCACAGCGGCAAGGGCAGTTAACCAGAGAGTGAAACCTGTGCTTCCTGAAGGTCAACACAGGTCAGTGCAAAGGTCAGTGCAAGGTCAGGCCCAGTGAGACACCCATGCTGTGTGGAATAGCATGCTTGGCTCTTTGGTCAGGTGTGCAGGAAATTGCAACCAACTCACATTGGATTGATTGGGGAGCCATTAATGGGTTGCACACCCACCCCCCTGATAAAATATATACTTAAGTATTAGTGTCACAGCACAAAAATGCACTGATCATCCAGGATCTGGTTGATTTTGTTTTAGTTTTAATGAAAAAAAAACAACCAATTTAGCGTGCTGCTCTCAGAGTCACTGTCGTTCCGTGAAAGGTCGCATCTCCACTTGATCCCGCCTGAAAAAACAATACAGGGCTTCCTTATAAGGGTGCTATCAAATCACACAGGCAGAGTGCTGGATGAGTCAGTTCTCTCTTCCCTGTTGTTAAATGAACCGCCTGCCCATTCCAGCCGGCTAAGAAATAGCGAGTTTACATCACTGGTGGCCGCTTTCTCGCGAGTGACGCTTTCCAATTAGCCAGTCATCCGCAGAGAGCGGCGGCACTTTGCCACAACACATCAACCCTTATAACATCGACTGATGTGCAGCGAAATTCTGCAGCCATGTAATAGTGAAATTCGAGCGCTGTGGACACCACGCACGAGGGGTCCTGAAACTTTTTATCAAAGGGGGGCAGGAGTGTTTAGGGGGCAGCGGGATTTTCCAACTGGGGAAGGGGGGGGTGTGCTGGTGGTAAAATTTGCCAACTGGTTGCGGTGGAGTTGCAGCAGTAAAACTTGTTGCTGGCTCATTTTACCGCCGCTGAACGGCGGAACAGCAGATTTCCAGGACACTGCGCATCATTCGCGGGTGTCAGTTTGTGGGAGGCTCCGGGTAACAGATATGCATTAACAGGATTATGTAGAGCCTAAAGTTTTTTTTTTTATTTATTTTTAATGTTTCTAAGGAGGACCATATTTGCTTTGCTACGTTTTTCCTTACACACCTATGCGTGTTATTTCAAAGGATGTGTAGCAGCTGCACTATATGCACCGCTGATGTTGGAAAAAGGACCAGTCAAATGGAGGGAGGGAGCCACATCCGGCCTGGGGGGCCGTAGTTTGAGGGACCCTGCCAGACACCAACTCTGTTTTGGTAGTACTGTAAGTGTGTGACAGCATCCTAACAGCACCAAGGTTATTATAGTTAACAAAAACGAACGAAAAAACTAAAACTAGAATTGAAAAAGCATTTTCGTTAACTGAAATAAAAATAACAACGAGAGTTTA
>JAODKE010000041.1:20803329-20815600 GCA_026779605.1 Mormyrus hasselquistii
AATTTCAAAATATAAAAACTAATAAAAACTAGTAAATCTGCCTCTAAAAACTAATTAAAACTAACTGAATTTGAAAATAAAAAGTCAAAATGAAATAAAAACTAAAACTGATGAAAAATCCAAAACTATTATAACCTTGAACAGCACCACCCCAAAACAAACAGGGCATATTTTGATGAGGTTAATAATTAATTGCCCCTTTATTTCAGACCTAACCTATGGCTTGTTCAGTGGTGGATTGGTTGTTCAGGTTGGAGTGTGACCAGAGGGTGGAGATCGCCATGTACTGTGAAAAGTTGACCTTCCAACCCCCCCCCCCCCCAAATCTGGGTGGTTTTGTAGCAGTTTAAGATAATTCCATTTGGCCTAGATCAGGGTTCTTCAAATCTGAAAACTTCGATTCCAAATCCAGGCCTTGTTTTCCAGGTAGTTAGTTTAATAATTACTGATTTTGATTGGTCAGAGGCTTCACACCTGACTGACAGGTAAAGGAAGGCTGGAAAACCAGCAGTGCTTGGACCTCGAGGACCATGATTTGAATAACCCTGGCCTAGATGCTCATGGAAAGATATTGTACCAGGTGCCGACATGGTATTATACAGTACTTGTAATTAGTGCATTATTTCCTGCCTGTCTGGGGCTTGATGTGAGCCAACAGTGGCAGTGCACACAAGCTGAGCTTGCCTCATTGGAAAATGTCTGAACAACCCTGCTGTGGTATATCCAGTAGGGGGCGTAGTGATTATGGAACAGATCCTGAAAAGGCGACAAGTTTGTCCACTAAAGAAATTCAACTATATTGATGCACTTCTGCAAATTCCACCTTGTGAAGCTGTAGGAATCTGCATAATTGGATTTTGATAGAAGTGTCTTTTAAGCAAACGAACGAATAAAGTGCTGGACGTACCCAAATAAATCTGGCGGTGGCTCTGTTACCTTGTCTCCCGGTGTCCAAGAACATCCTCGTGTGAGGTGCGCGTCAGAAAATGGGATGACTCGGCACATTTTGAATTCAGTTCGTGCAAGAAGTAGCAATGTGTCAATGTAACACTTTTTTATAAAAAGCGACTTTGGATACAGTTACGGTTTTCCTAATTTGTACAGCCGAGTAACTTTACTATAGGAAATTCAGATCAAGTTCTGTGTTCTGGGCCGTTAAAGACGCGTTTTATATTAAGTTACAGCTTTATGATTCGGTAACTGCTTATTCCAATGTCATTTTTACTTTTAATGTTGCTTCTAAGCTAATTCCCTGTACTAGGCCGCAGTCCCTGAAGGATATAAGGCTTACGGATAATGTACACAAATGCTGACAGTTAGGTGCACAATAATACCGTGCGGACCATGTGCTTATGATGGAGGCTTAGGAAAAGTCGTTGTTAGACGAGGTCTAAGCACGCAGCAAGGTACCTCGGAAAGTCATTACATAACCAGTTACAGGAAAATCGAATATACATGAAAACGCAGGTGTTTTAAATCAAGAATAAAATGATTGGTCCTCTTTTTGTATTATTTTAAATATTCTTGATTGGTAGGTATGTAACAGTGCAGCAGGACACGCGGTCTATTATAGACTAAACGGAGAAGGCTGGCAATTCATGAAATATGCGAACATGTTGAGCACAAGAGATATACTCCGGTGCTGTGAACAGGCACCACCCACAGCCACGCTCCGCGGCTACCGCACCGCATCCTCAGCATCCGCGGTGCCGGCTAAGGTGGATCCGGGCGCGCTGATGCTCGGGCGACCGCCAAAGCCGGCCGAGAGAAAGCAGCAGTTTGCGTCTCCTCTGCTAAACATCCGGGTGCGGGAGCGGGAATGCGCAGACTCCTCGCCGCAGTCGCGTTTCCGTGTTGACTTGAAGGGGAGGGAGGGAGAGAGAGAGAGAGAGAGAGAGAGAGAGAGACGCAGCGGGACACCGAGCCGGGGGAGATCGCACCGGCTCATCGCAACCCCAATAACAAAGAAATAAAGCAGCAGCTCCACGTAGCGCGGCGGCGATCGGCACCTGAAGAGCGGCGGCTGTGCGCTGGGACATGGAGACCGCAGTGACAAGACGCCGTAACATGTGAGCTTTACAGAATAAGGCAGAGCGAGCGTGTGGCTGCCCCCATCCACGGTGTGTTTACTGGCCATCTCCCTTTGTGGCTCGTCGCTGTCGTCTCCGTCTTTTCGGGGGGAAAGAAAACAAAAATGAAGAAGTTTAACATCAGGAAGGTGCTGGACGGCCTGACGGCGGTGTCCTCTTCCTCTGCGGCTTCCCAACCTGGGAATAAGGAAAACGACCTGATCCCGGAGACGCTCCAGTCCGAGCATTTCCAGCTCTGCAAGGTAATCATCGGACATTTTAACGCTGCCTCTTTTAAACTAATGCCTATTGCCTAGTTGCGCCCGGTTTTATCGTCTAACGTTACCGACAAATTTAGACATATGGACCGGCACTACAGTTGCGGATATTTTAAGCCCTGCACTGTATATTATTATCTTTCCATATCGTTTCTCAAGAAAATCTCTCAAATCTCCTTTTTACTGCAAAAACAAAATGGTAATTTAATTTTACGATGCACTATTGTACATAAAGTGAGACATTTTATTTTATGGAAAGCATATATCTTAACCGGACATTGGCGGTTATATGATCATCGGCGAATATTTGATTAAACACAGCCTCAGGAAAAGGATGAGCAGCACAGTCATTTGACAGGACTCTGAGTCACTGATGTTCTTAATTTCTCTTTAAAATATTTTAATAATTACCTTAATTATATTTAAAATCCACGCCTGATAATTTGGGGAAAGATGCAATAGGGAAAAATCCAATGTTGGCAGTATTATTCCTGACAGCTGTCAATGTCTCTGTGCTTTAAGCACTTCAACAAATCCACAAAAGTGGATGCTTGCTGTACATGTGTTTATTATTATTATTATTGTTGTTATTCTTGTTGTTGTTACATTATTAATTGCAGATTTCCTTATGATAGATGGGTCCATAAATACGGATCTGGTCAGCAGCCTATCAGTCTCTATCTACTTCTAACTGTTTACTAATTTGTTTTTCGAGCATTATTATCTTAAACCATTACAGAGACCGGTCAAACTACTCATGTGCAGCGTGCAAGAGACTGTCAAACGGAGGGGGAAAGCGCTTTGCATAATCCGCTGTGTTTAAACTAACATGCCCGATCCAACATGGGAGGCTTTTTTCATGATAGGAAGCGGTTTCCTGCAGGACTGAATCAACATTTGGCAACCGCGGCTCCTGTCATTTCATCTTACCTTCCCTGTCCAACACCAATTAAAACGATGAGGCTTATTTTGAACGATTTCGCCCAAAAATGTAACAACAATTAACTTAAAATTACAGTTTGACGATAGGATAGCGCGTTAATAATGTGCCTTCGAATATGCCTAAATTATATTGTGTGATAATTGATTCACATAGGGGAAGATATAAAGCTAGGCGTGATATCACATGCATATTTTTCCTTGACACAATGACCTTTTGATACCGCTGGGTTTATTTAAAATAAATACACACAATTCCACTATTTATGCCATGCATTTGTTTAAACTGCATGTGTAAAGGATGATAGCTATGTTTGCTTGAGATTTTGTTTAATGTAAAAAGGCGCAGTTTTCCATACCTGTATTAAATTCGCGATCTTTCCCGAAATGCTTAAGAGAAGTGAATGGGACCGTGACCTTAAGCGTTTCCTTTTGCTTAAATTGGGGGCGCTTTCAAGGTTTTATTTGAAGCATTTCTGTAAGGATGTCGTGTCATATAACACATTATAAAACAAAACTCATATGTGGTTCGTTTATCATTGCACAAGAATTAGTGTTCTTCATCAAGTCATGGTTGTGTTATGTGTAGGTTCTCTTGTATCAACAAGCGCGTCCGACCGCGGACACATTCAGGCAGACAGGACGGCATTTTACCTCTGTTCACGGCGCTTCTGATTTCTTTCTTGTATTGTATTAGCAAAAAAGTGTTTACGGATCACACGATTATACGATCAGGGAAAACGCGATGGCACTGATTGTAGAAGCGCTTGGGAAGCCGATACAACCCCCACCCCCCCATGGCCGGGTCCCCATCATCGCCGAGCACGGGTGTCTGTCCCCAAGACGGATTCTTATGTAATACGCTTTAACTTTTAATTCCGTCCGTAGACAGCCGGCTGTCTGCTTTCTGTATGAATCACGAATCACGACATGCTCTTTAACTCAGAGTTATTGCGATATAAATATAATAATATAAGACATGTGCCTCTGAGGAAAAATCCAAAAACTACACTTTAAATACAAGTTCGTATGAACTGTCATAGTCGTCTGCAGAGGGAGATCGAAAGAAATTTCCACGTTTTTTCTTTGAACAAATTGAACAGGATTTGACGGAAAACTCGCTGTAATAAATGCCCCACGGAGCTTCTTATTCACTCTCCCCCCCCGCCCCCCCCGCTGTCTTTCTCTCACTTGTCTTCCCTGGCCATTCAGACCGTGAGACATGGCTTCCCTTACCAGCCGTCCTCAATGGCTTTTGACCCGGTGCAGAAGATCTTGGCCATTGGCACCCAGAGCGGGGCTCTCCGGCTGTATCCTTTGACCCGTGACTTCCCTGTCAAGTCCATGGTGATGGGCTGAACCTGCCCTTCAGGTAAGCGGGGCACAGTCAGAGTTATGAGAGGGTACGCATGGTGGTTGGTGGTTGAAGCTTTCCTGTTTTTGGAGAAGTTGCTTCCATATATAAAGACCTCTAAGGGGTTTGGGGTTTGGAGGGGGGGGGGGTGTTAAGGGCCAGGCAGGTATCCATTGGCCGCTATGTGGGAAACCCAGTTTGAATGTGAGAATGCATTTTGTGTTTGTGTTTGGTGGGTTACAGTGAAGCCGCAGAGAAACATCACTCTGTGTATAACTCAAGCTGAGGAGTGATTGGCTGATTACTGTGGCTTTTCTTACTGGAGAATCCTCAGTTAGTGTCAGAACGGTGCCCTGGTTGGTATGTCTTTCAGCATCAGTGGGGTGCTCTCAGTCTATTGATATATCTCTTTGTGTCAGTGGACTGCACTCAGTTATTATTTTCTCGGTGTCATTGGGGTGTCCTCAGTCAGTTGTTATGTCCCTCTGTGTCATTGGGGTGTCCTCAGTCGGTTGTTATGTCCCTCTGTGTCAGTGGGGTGTCCTCGGTCAGTTATTATGTCTCTCTCTGTCAGTGGGGTGTCCTCAGTCAGTTGTTATGTCCCTCTCTGTCATTGGGGTTTCCTCAGTCGATTGTTATGTCCCTCGGTGTCATTGGGGTTTTCTCAGTCGGTTGTTATGTCCCTCTCTGTCAGTGGGGTGTCCTCAGTCAGTTGTTATGTCCCTCGGTGTCAGTGGGGTGTCCTCAGCCAGTTGTTATGTCCTTCGGTGTCAGTAGGGTGTCCTCAGTCAGTTGTTATGTCCCTCTCTGTCAGTGAGGTGTCCTCAGTCAGTTGTTATGTCCCTCGGTGTCAGTGGGGTGTCCTCAGTCAGTTGTTATGTCCCTCGGTGTCATTGGGGTGTCCTCAGTCAGTTATTATGTCCCTCGGTGTCATTGGGGTGTCCTCAGTCGGTTGTTATGTCCCTCTGTGTCAGTGGGGTGTCCTCGGTCAGTTATTATGTCCCTCTCTGTCAGTGGGGTGTCCTCAGTCAGTTATGTCCCTCTCTGTCAGTGGGGTGTCCTCAGTCAGTTGTTATGTTCCTCTGTGTCATTGGGGTGTCCTCAGTCAGTTGTTATGTCCCTCTGTGTCATTGGGGTGTCCTCAGTCAGTTGTTATGTTCCTCTGTGTCATTGGGGTGTCCTCAGTCAGTTGTTATGTCCCTCTCTGTCATTGGGGTGTCCTCAGTCAGTTGTTATGTTCCTTTGTGTCAGTGGGGTGTCCTCAGTCAGTTGTTATGTCCCTCTCTGTCAATGGGGTGTCCTCAGTCAGTTGTTATGTTCCTCTGTGTCATTGGGGTGTCCTCAGTCAGTTGTTATGTCCCTCGGTGTCATTGGGGTGTCCTCAGTCAGTTGTATTGTCCCTCTGTGTCAGTGGGATGAGTTTCCCCACAGTGCCGGTTTTATTTCAAGCTTGCAGTGTTGCTTCCTGTCATTTCTGTGCTTAACGGTTAGGCTAGTGAGCTGTGTGAGAAGAAGGCCAGGAAACAGATGAGGTTGGGTTCCAGTGATAAAGGCTGCAGTGAGTCAATAAAACGGCCTCTGGATGGTGCTGAACAATCCGGGATGTAGGTATTCTGCTGTCATTTAATCTCTGGCCCACATTCACACTAAGTGTCTAGGACTCAACACACTAAGCTTTAACAACACAGCTGTGATTTGTTATATAATTGTTTTTTTTTTTTTTTTTTTTTTTTTTAACAAAAATCGCCTTACCTTGATTACAGTTTTGAGTGTATTTATATAGCTTGATATTTACTGGAGCCACTTGGATTATGCATCTTGCTGAAGGATGCAATTACAGGTCCTTTGTGGGCGTCAAACCCACGATCGTTCGGTGGCTAGTCAACTCCCCTCTCCACGGTCCCGCATGTTCCTCAGAGTTATATCAGGTTGCCTGCCGCAGGTGGGAACAAAGCCCCCTCACTTCAGGGAATGCTGGCACGCCTGCAGAATCCGGCGTGTCCCTGTGACGAGGGCCACACCTGGCGGGGCCAGGTCCAGCGGCAGCCCCTTCGGCCTGTCACTAAGGGCCTATCCTGTTTCCCCTTTGAAGAGTCTGGTTCTCCTTTCTGTGGGGGGTTTGGGGCATCTTTTCGCTGTATTGCCCCGTGGGGCTTGGGACAAAAGGATGGTCGATTGGTCGGGAGTGAGACCTTTTGAGATGAATGGGGGGGGGGATGTAAATAATGGCAGGTGGCAAGGAGAAAGCATGTCCTGGGGGTGGAGGGGGGTTATGTCAACCTGTGATAAGGGCACACAGGCAGGCTAACAATGGTAATCCTAAACTGGAAACAGCGGCTACAGGCACCCGAGTAAAGATGGCCTTGCTCGTCAATAAGAGGGAGGGAGGCAGGAATGCTCGACTGTCCGCCCTGAGACGGCCCTGTTTGGCCCCCGCTGGGATTATCCAGTTGGTTAGAGGATCCACTCCCATTTAGCCAGGGTTCATGTCTGCCGTGGCCGGCATGTGACAGGTCCCTGGAGGAAAGCGTGCTGGCGTCCACTCGGTTAACGAAGTTGCCCCGTGACCTGCAGACAATGCTGAGTGTAGAGCAGCTGTCGGCACGGAGGCCCGCAGCCTTGGAATGATAGCCATCGGCCTGGATTTCTCACGCTTAAGTATACAGCTATAAATAGATGAATAGTGAAATTTCAAAGCTGCGTTGTGTGAAGAGATTAAATAACCGAAACAGTAGCTCCAGGAGTCATATAAATTGTAAAGATTGGGGGGAGGGGCCGGTATCTAAGGTAGGCAGTTTACTTTGAATAAAATTGTTTGCTAAGCAGATTAAATAAACAGAAGGAAGCATTTTTACATTTAGCTGTTTACCACCGAATGGTGTTAAGAGTGTTGTGAGATTCATAGAGAGGAACATGATGACTGATAACTCAGACTGCAAGAACCTCACCGATCAGGAATCAATTACGTTCATGAATACCTATCCAAACCGCGGACTAAGATTAAGGCAAACAGAGAGGGCCTCAGCCCTGTGATTGGTGGGCGGGATCAATGGCGTGCCGGGAAGAAGGGAGTGGCCAGGCTGACCCTGTAGCATAACATCCTCTCTTGGCAAGGCCCACTGAGAGAGCCTGCATGTTGCTCCAGTCACCCATCAGTGTGTTTCATTAGTCCCGCCCACCTTTATGCTTCTGACACAACACACAGCGATGGCTTAGAGCTGAAGGCAGCTGCTCAGCTGCGTGTTCAGAAATGGCAGTTTCGGCTGTTGCACAGACTATTAACTGCTAATTGGGCTGATTTAAGCCTGGGAAGAGGGGTTTGAATGGAGAGCGGCGGGTACCCAGTTTGACCTCCATCTTTAACGCATTTCTTTGCGTTTTCTGCAGATATGGAGCTGGAGCGTATTTTAATATTTTATTTTATTTGCATATGTATCACTTTCAGGTTCGCAAACTTGAACGTGCAGCTGTTTTTGGAGATGAACTAAAAGCATGTAACACATACACAGCCTGACTGCCTCACCCTGCTGTCTCCTCACCTCCCAGCTGTGCATTCAGAAAATGAATATCCAAACTGGGATTGTCTGAGTGTCTGAATCAGTCAGGCCGGTGTTACTCTGCATATCCGGCTTCGCGGCACTAATCGGACTCGGATGGGTGTCCCGCTATGTTAACATGGTGCCCCCGGTGGCCGGATGCCGGAAGCGCAGCCTGTAGCCGGCGTGTTTCATGCTGCTCCATTTCTCACCCCGGCGAAGCGTGTCCCGGCCCGTCTCGCTGGGGACCAGCTCTGGCTGGTGCCCTGCAGGTTCCCAGTGGACCGGTGCTGGAGGATGACCCTGGATTTAGAGTTTGGCCGAGGAGCTCCCTGGAGCGGGACAGGAATGCTGTGGAATGGGAGAAACGGATTATTCCAGAGTCTGCCTGAGGGCTTTTCATTAGTGAGACGAGCACATTTTCTGGTCTTGGACCCTGAGTGTGTGTGTGTGTGTGTGTGTGTGTGTGTACATTGTGTGTGTGTGTGTGTGTGTGTGTGTGTGTGTGTGTGTGTACATTGTGTGCATCTTGTATAAAAGGATGTATATACCGGAATTTCTGCTAAAGCAGATGCAAACCTTGCATTTTGCACAATCACAGAATAACAGTAACAGGAACAAAATAGGGTTAGGGCGGAATATTCAAAACCCAACCGGCCCATTAACCAGGATGCTCAAAAGAACAAACTTTTCTTTGAGTATTAAAGCTTTTCTTTTGCATCCAGTGCCATTATTTTCACTCGGATGCTTCTTAAACAGTTCCTTGTAACTTTTTGCTCATAATTGTAACCGTAGACGAGTAGATTTTGGAAAAATTAATAGGTGAGTGTATCTCCTCCTCACAGTCGATACAATGTACTATTTGATACACAGTTTATAACACAAAACCTATACAGTTAAGCAATAAAAACTCAATGTGATTCAATGTAACGCTGATTCTATACGTTTTACATCAAGCTACTGTAATGTATTGAATGATCCTACATTTGATGTAAAGCATATTCGAAATCTAAGTCATATTCATTATATTTATTATTCGCTGCAGCCATCAAAGACTTCAGGTAGCTTAAGCATCATAAGATCTTAACATTCAAATATTGCAGTAATATGCAGTAATAGCGATGCAGTGGATGTATTGATTTGTATCGACTGTGTTTTTTGGCCGATTTTCTTCAAAATTAGAGTTGGATTTGGGGTTTTGAATGGATCATCGTCTTGTAGAGCCGGGGCCAGATGCCCACCGTCAACGTCAGAGCTCATGTGGGGTGACAGAGCTTGCTGAGTGCTGGGTGATTGGTGCATTCAGGCGCCTCACTTCACAGCTCGAATCTAGGGGTGAAATCACACGGAAACTGAAGAGCGGCGGTATACAAACATCTATCCCTTGTTTACGGGTCGGCACAGAAACACGTGGAACTGCCTGTATATCTATGTACAGTACTGTATATCTGTCATTCATGCATGTATATAGTGTGTATATGAATGTGTCTAGTTCTATGGTAATGGAATTATATCCATTCATTTTCTATACCTGCTTGTCCAGTTCAGGGTGACGGGGGCCTGGAGCCTATCCCAGAGGCTTCGGGAGAAAGGCAGGGACTAACCCAGGATGGGGCACCAACCCATGTCAGGGAACGGAATCACAATCACAGGAAATCTGGCTATGGTCTGAAAAGAACTGACTGGCATTGTTTGACATACCATCAGTTCTCTGCTGTTGTATCCCAGATATCCAATTATGCTGCATTATGGGTTGCGCCCTTCACTAAATGCATGACGTCTCGGTGACAGAATTAGCTCTGCTGTAGAATTGTCCAACTATGCAAGTGTGTGTGTCTGTGTGTGTATTTACTGGTTACATCAGACAATGCCCTCTTTAGGACAGGATAATTTAAAGGAATTGAACGGCAGGGTCTTGTGTCTTCAGGAAGGGGAGGTAGAGAAGGACACTGTGTGCCCCCCCCCCCCCCCCTCGATCTCCCAGGAAGCCTGCCAACGGAGTGTCCTCTCTGATTGGCCGAGGTTCCCTCAGCTCCGCCCTCCTCCCTCATTCTGCCCGCATTGCCTCACTAAAGGCGTCCCCTTTGCTCCCGGAGATAGAAACCTGTCTTTCCCCTGAAGACTATACTGAATTTTTCCCTTAACCTTTTGAGTCGTAGCCACGCTGACATCGGCTCACGTCGCTGCATCATCGGCTGTTCGATTGCTCCTGTCTGATGCATTCACCTGCTCGCCTTGTCGCCGTGGAAATAACAGCAGGCCCATTTCACATCCTCTCGTCTGATTCACCGGCCTCTTGCAAAGGCTAATGGAGACCTTGGAGCAAAGTGCTGTTATTTTGCTTTGTGATAAAGGCCCTGAGAGGCCTGCTGGCCTGAGTTATGAGAGAACAGACCCGACCCTCCCAGGAATTCCAGCGACGCCCCAGAATGTTCCTCACATTGTAGCCCTGTGAATGGCCACTGGTTCCAGTTAGAAATCCCAGCTGGTTACTGGTGCTGTTGACCTTTCCCATCTGGGTTCTGCGTTGATGATCTTCATCCTCACGTGCTGATTGACCAAGCAGCTCATAGACACTCCTCCGATCTAGCGAGCGGTGGCCAATCAGAAGCGCTGTTGGTGCAGCGCAGGGCCGGCTGCCTAGCTGGAGAGTACGTGGGTAGAGGAAAGGCGACGTCACATAGCCCAGACCTCACTGAGCCTGTGTCTGCCAGCGCGGGTCATCTGGCTGGTGCCTGTGCCCGCTGGGGGTGCATCACCAGGTGCTGGAATGTTCCTGTGTTAGTGTTAAGGGCGTTCTTTTGGCAACGCCTGTATTTAGGTAAGGGTCAGACTCATGGGCACCCTGCCTCAGTTACAGGCTGTTCCGGCACACGTGAGGCGTCCCTGAGGGTGTCACCGGGCTTTGTTTGATAATTATTGACTGAGCACCTGCTTCCCCGCCCCCACACACCCCCTGCCCACCCTTCCCTTGCGTCTGGCCGCCCAGGCTTTCATTCACTTGCTGTTCCCACAACGTCCCTGTCATCTGGCCAGAGGGCATTGTCACAGCGGCCTCTGCCCGCTAGCCATCGCTAGCGCTGGAGCTTATTTGGACGGCGCCACAACAAGGCACCCCCATGCTAGCCAGTTCCCTAGAACCCTTCCCGGGGAATTTTTACGTTTAATCTGATGTAGGCAATTTGTGGATTTAACCCACAGGGTGGAGGCAACAGGCCCTGACCTGCTGAGCAGAGCCTCTGCTCTAGGGAAGCTGGCTTTGTCCTCAGGTCTGGCTGGCTTGTCAGGATCTACTCTACAGCACCGCCCTTCAGGCTAAGATATGAAGTTTTCTAGCAGTAACATTGTGATGCCGGTTGTTTGTTTTGTTTGAAATGACATTAGGGTTTTTTTTTATACTGCCTGCGTCGTTGTGGGTGATCTGATATTTCATACCGGCACGTGGAGACTGCCAGAGATTCTCTAGCTGAACAGACAGCTGCTGCTCGTCCTGCCTTATGAGGTGAGCCAAACTGGGAGGCAGCAAACAGGAAGCGGTTCTGGGGGAGGGGCCTCAGTCTTGCAGGGGTGAAAACGGGAATAGAGGTTAACCTCATCACCCCCCTCCCCCATCACCACCACCTTGGGACCAGGCTGCTTTGGTTGCTCTATGTTTACTACACAGAACAAATAGTGTGTTGTTTTACTTTGTACTCAGAATAGACTATTCCCTCCAGTTTGAACATCCATTCTCCTAAATATTTTTTCCTAGTGAGGATCGCGAGGGCCCTGGAGCCCATCTCAGGCACCAGGGGCTGCATGGCTGAAGTACACGCTGGACTGGATGTCAGTCACTAAAATATACAGTAAAGCAGTAAATATCCATTTGAAGGGTGTAAGCCGTGTAGTAATTTGTTTCCTGAGCAACGCACTCTGCTGTGTGACTCGGTGTGTCCTCTGCCGACCGCTTGGCTTAACGCACTGCTCAGTACATGATTTACTGTGTTGTGTTGTTTTCGGGAAGGGGGGGGGGGGAGGATACCTTACTGCCTCCCTGAGGGATCCTTTCACCCTGACTTGGGTGAGGGGGGGCGGGGGGTGGTGTTCTCTCCCTTG
>JAODKE010000041.1:20819167-20829443 GCA_026779605.1 Mormyrus hasselquistii
TCTGGGCCGGTCAGCGCTGTGTGTGTGTGTGTGTGTGTGTGTGTGTGTGTGTGTGTGTGTGTGTGTGATACACACACACCACACGTTATTACTGTAACACCGGCCCGTGCCCCCACCCTCCCAGATGCCCCTTATCTGCCTCCCTGAAATCGATATCTGTAACATGGAGTGTCTGTTAATGAGAGAGAACTTTATTCTACTGTTGTTTTGAACCATTACCCAGAGCAAATCGCTCTATGGACTCACCATTCAGTAATAAACTGCTGAAGAGCATAAGGCGTTCATATGAGGCGTCTTCAAGCATGTTGCTAAGGGAGGAAGTGTGGAGGCGGGACTTCCTGTTGAGCGCCTGGGTCCTGTGCCGTTATTGCCCAGCAGAAGCCGCCCGGGGATCCGGAGCCTGTTTCGCCCCAGATGGAAAACTTTCCACAGTCCAAGCAGCCGAACGGAGGTCTGAATGATGACTTCACGACCAGGCACCGGAAACCGGAAAGGACCCTGAGGTAGGCCAGGCCAAAGCCGCACTATCAGGCAGGAGTTCCCTTTTTTTGTGTGTGTTTGTGCGTGTGTGAGATATGTATAACTGTGTGCATACGCAGCCGCGGGAGCACGCACTCAGCTGAGGAGGAGCAGGAAGATGTGGCCCGGCAGGAGGCAGAGCGCAAGCTAGAGGAGCTGAAGCGGAGGCGCGGTGAGACGGAGAGCGAGGAGTTCCAGAGAATGCGGCAGAGGCAGCAGGAGGCCGAGGCCGAGCTGGAGGACCTCAGGAGGAGGCGGGAGGAGAGGAGGAAGGTGCTAGAGGAGGAGGAGCATGCCAGGAGGCAGGAACAGGAGGAGAAGAAGGCCAAGGAGGAGGTGGGTGGCACCTGGGACAAATTGGGAGGACTGCTGTTGTACCCTTGAGGGAGATGATTTGTCTGCTTTGACTAGCTGGTTAGCAGTTGGATTAGCGGGATTTTAGAAATCACTCTGTGTGGGGGGGGGGGGGGGGCGGGGGGAAAAGGGGGGGTGGAACAGGGGGTGGGGGGGGAGGCGAGCGGGGGGGGGGGGGAAGGGGCCCCGGGGGGGGGAAGGTTGGGGGGGGGGGGTGGTCAGGGGGTTAGGCTGCCCTGATTGCGATGCTTGGCCCAATGATTCTGGATGATATGTGAAGCTAATGCCTATTTTTAATCTGTCCCCTTCTCTGCTTCATTAGGTCACCGCTATACCACCTCATTAGCTCACTGCCCCGCCCCCTTATTAGCTCACTGCCCCGCCCCCTCATTAGCTCAGTGCCCCGCCCCATCCAGAATGTATTAATGTAGCTGATGTCTGTCAGGCTGATTCCGAAGCAGGCGCGTAGGTCAGCCAAAGCGTGCAGCCCCACGCCGCCTCGCTTTCACACCTCCTCAGTCTGCCTCCACACCGTCTCATTCAAATTATCCTGCTTCTCTGTTTTCCTGAGGAAGCTGGCAGGAACGCCACAGGCCAGGATGGACCTGGCTTTTCCGGCAAGTTGCCATGTCATTTTCTCACAGGGGTCTATGGGTGATGTGGCCTGGAATGGCCAGAGCTCCGCTGGTACGGGGATGTGTCAGTCCCTCTCTGTCTCCCTCTGTTATATTGTGTTATATTCCCCAGTGCCATGGGCTTGCTTTCCTGGGCTGGCGTGTGTGGTTCTTTGAGGAACTCTACTGGGTTCTCTTCAGGGCCGTCCATTGGGTTACTCGGGGTTTCACTTCCCTGGAGTTCTGGTTCCCTTGCCGTTTTGGTTCCCCGATCATTTTGGTTCCCTGGTGTTCCGATCTCACTGGCCATTTTGGTTCCCTGGTCATTTTGGTTCCCCGGGGGTTTGAATTTTCCTACATTCTCTTCACCCATCCATCCATCCATCCATCCATCCATCCGTGCGTCCATCCATCCGTCCACCCGCCCGTCCGTTCTTCCTTCCTTTCTTGCATATGCAGTATGGGGTTGTGACACAGGCCTGGATCTTGTCCCAGACGGAATTGGGCATCTTATTTTGACCCTAAATGTGATGTGAGGAGCCGCCTTCTCCATTTCATTCATTCATCTGCACTGGCAGATTTCTTTCTCCTCACCACCTTCCATCACCACTTTCTCCTTTTCAGACCAGCCATTATGCCCCCCCATTCTCCTGTTTCTTTGAGGGAGGTGCCTCACAGGATGGTAAAGGGCCCGGCTAAAATTAGTCCATGGCTGGGCGTTATTAATGGTCCCTGCTGCTGCTGGGGAAGGTCTGGCTCCTCTCCAGGGGAGCAGAGCTTGGCCAACCAGTCTGTTGGGAGGGGGAGGGGCATTTTTTGGGGTACAGCACATCTCCTGCTCTTACCTCATTGCCTCGCAGAAGCCCCAGTCCAGCAGTATCCCCAAACTTTTCCCCCAAAGGACCACGACACCATACCCGAAACCCAGAGCAAACCAACCCTTACATTGTCCATGCAGTTATCTTCCTTTATAGACGCTTTTGCTCATGTGTGTGGTTAGACGTCTCCAGATCCTAACTGCCTAACCGTGGCTGATCCTCCAGGGGCGACTCTGTGCGATGTTCCGGCCCTCCCCAGACGCAGTGGGTTTCAAGGTGAACCGGTGCGGCAGTTTAATTGTTTGCACGCATGATAAATCCCAGAATCCCACTGTGAGGGTTATTTACATAGAAAGGATATGAGACAGATTAATCAAAGGCAGCATAGTGCCAGCCTGTCAGAATAATCAGTCTGTAAATAGCAATTTCAGCCGATGAAAGTCTGGGGATTGGTGTTGGCCCCGAGGCCTCGCCCACCCCTCATACCCACGCGCGTTTGCCGGAACCATGTCCCTCACATGAGCTTGACACTTCCGCAGTGTTGGGGTGACATCCGGCGGTCGGAGTGTTGCCCCCTGGAGCTTTTTGCCACTGCACTTCCGCTGCTCACCCCACGCAAGGCTTCTTGTCAGACTTCTTTCCCGTCTTTTCCCTCGCGGCTGGTCTTCGGGAGAGGCCGGGCGATTCCAAAAATGTGGCGGACGCCAGTGTTCAGGTTTGATACACTGGGACGTGTGCACCGTTTGCCATGTAGAGCTTTGTATTTTGTAGTCATACCTAAACTCCTATCGTCCTATACCTGCTCTCCCCCATCCCAGAAGCATAATTCTATGTGACAGAGCGGGATTGACGTCAGTGTCTGGCGTCAGGTCTGACCTGATCAAAAGGTCCCCATCGTCATCCTCCTCCTCTGCACCGGTGACCCGCCGGCTGTCGATGTCCACCTGTCACATCTTGCCGTCGTCACACGGGGGTGGGGCCGATGGGGGGGATAGCGAGAGGAGGCCGTTCGGACATTGGGGCCGGCAGATGAGGGACCTGCCCAGTACGGAGCGTAGCTGAAAGCTTCTTCCCACGCGGCTCATTTTCCCAGGTGCGTTGTTTTCGTAGCCCGGCTGCCGGTGGCCCGTCAGACAGTGACGCTGTGACTCATCGCTCTGGACAGAATGCAGAGGGGACAGTGACAGAAATGCTAATCTGTTTATTTCAGGCCCTGAGACAGCCTTTGCACCTCACTTGGTGAATAAGTGTTTATTTTTTAATTTTATCCTGTAATCCCCCGCGGTACCGGCACACGAGAATGAGACCGGCCCAGCGATCCTGTGTCAGTGTGCCCGCCGACTCATAGCAGGACACGCCTCGTTCCGCCCCGTTGCTCGGACACGCCTCATGCTGTCGTTTGCTATCATTTGTACTTCCCATGAAGGGTTAAAACTGTTGTGTCCCATGAACCACCCAGACGGGTTTTGAAAGTTTGGCCGTAGTGTTTACACCACTCTGACCACAACCCGATAGGCAAACGGTGAACTTCTGCCATTTGCTAGCCGTTCCCTGAGCCATTCGCTAACACACCCGGCCGTTTAACAGATTCTGCATCGTGATTCCAGACCTGATAAGTTAGCCTTTTTTTAAACTCATTTCTGGAGAAGTGTTTAGCGACCACCTCGCAGTTGGTTGTGTAACAGATCATCTTTATTCATTTCCTTCACAGAAGCCCTTGTTTTTACGTGGCTTGCTTATTTTATTTGAGATATTTGGGTCAAGCTTCTTGCTCGAGGGAAAAGCAGCAAGGTTTGAACCTTTGCTAGAGGCATGCATGCTTCTGGGTTGGATTTCCATAAATAATCGTTTTGTTTGTAGTGACGATCCTGAATCCTATTAATACCGGCAGTGTGGCTGATTTCACTTCCACCATGCTGACAGAAGGTGGCGCTGCTGACGCCTGGCATTTGGCCCCAAGATGAACCCCAGATTGCCCGACCTGGAAGGGTCCCTCATAAGCATTTCCAAATATATAAAGCAGCCTTGATTCTGTGGCTGGGTGTCTTGCCCCTGAGAGCAGCAAAATAATCAGACATAATGCAGAGTTAGGGCTACACATACACATAGCACGAAGGTGTGCATTTGGTCGTTGTCATTTCAGCGAGATGTGTAAGCTGACGGAGGGTGGGTTGCGGGGGATATATCCAGCTGTATGAACACAGAGGCTGTGCTGCTGACAGTCTGTAAACCGGGAGTAGCCCTTGATGGGCTCTGTCCTAAGTGGGCAGCCGACACTGGAAGGCAGCAGACTCACCCAGACGGCAGAGTCAAGAATGGACCTTTCGTCCTTATTTTTAGTTTTCAATTTTTTTCTGGAAATCAGAATGAGTTCTCAATGACACCACTGGTGATCACCATGGCGGCCTGTTCTTCTGACCGTGTTGGGTCAGTTGGGCGGGGACTTGAGGCCTTTGCGAGCCTCTTCACTGCAGGGGCCGGGTTACCCACAGCACTCAGGTGGGGTTAGGTGATTCTGCCACATTAGGCTGTGAGGCCAGGCATGGTCTCAAGGCAAGAACTCCAGTCTAAGCGTGACTGCAAAGGGTACCATGATGATTCTCCTGTTACTTCCCTGGGGTGGGCATGGTGTTGTAAAACCCTCATTTAACAATAATAAGGTCTCATTAAAAAGATGCTGATGCAGGTGAGCAAGTGGGTTTATTTTCTAGACCACATTGAAGATTTTGGAATTGGATTAACCTCTGGATTAATGCAGGGATGGAGGTGGGATTGACTCCTGAATTACTGCATGGATGGAGGTGGGATTAACCTCTGGATTAATGCAATGATGGAGGTGGGATTAACCTCTAGATTACTGCAAGGTTGGAGGTGGGATTAAGTTCTGCCTTAATGCAGGGATGGAGGTTGGAATAACACCTGGATCACTGCATGGATGGAGGTGGGATTAACGTCTGCATTAATGCTGGGATGGAGGTGGGATTAACATCTGGATTAATGCAGGGATGGAGGTGGGATTAACCTCTGGATTACTGCAGGGATAACTGTGTATCTAAAGTGTTAGTCTCTGTACTGCCGTGTGTCTAGATCTGGTATTAGTTTCTAGATTACTTTTTGTCAGGATGTGGTATTAGTTTCTTGCCTATATTATGTTTAGATGTGGTATTGATCTCTGGACTGCTGTGCGCCTGGTTGTGGTGTCAGTCTCCAGGTATGCTAATGCAAGTATGGAGGAAAAGCCTTTTCCTTCACTCAGAGAACTCCAGCTTCGGCCGCCCAGGGGTGGAATGTTACTGCCAGCACGACAGTGGGGCAGCCGTCATCCAGCTGCAGTTCCTCATCAACGAGGTAGGTTCCAGCCAGCCACACCCCCAGCTGGCCGCTGCACCTATCACTTTCTTTGCCACGCCCTCTTATCCTTTTTATGCTGTGTCCTCACCACGTGGTATTTCATGTGAGGCTTTTCATCATTATGGTCTGTTTGATCAGAGAAAAGCTTGGATCCAGGTTTAGAGGGAGTCTTAGATAAGTAGCCGGCAGGGTAATTATCAGTATCAAACACCTGTGTGTTTGTATTTGTGTGTGCGTGTTTGTGCATGTGTGTGTGTGGGCGTGTGTGTTTCCATATGGATGTGTGTGTGCGCGCGCATGTGTGCTTGTGTATGCTTTAGTGTGTGTGTGTGTGTGTGTGTGTGTGTGTTTGCATGTATTCATGTGTGTGCGTGTCTGTGTGTGTTTGCATGTGTGTACGTGTTTGCGTGTGTGTATATTTCTGTGTGTGTGTGTGTGTGAATGCATATTTGCATGTGTAGTCTGTGTATGCGCCTGTGTTTGTGTGTGTGTGTGTTTGCATGTATTCATGTGTGTGCGTGTGTGTATGTTTGTGTGTGTGTGAGTGTGTGTGACTCAGCCACTGCAGTAGGGCTCCCAGGGTGAAGCACGGAGCCCCCGTTGTCTGGCACTCTGCCTCTGTCTCTCGGCTTTGCAAGGGGGGGCGGCCTTCCCCTTGCCTCGGTCCTGCTGCTTCTGGAGGGCCCCCCCCCTTGGGCTCTGCTCCACTCTGCTTCCTCCTCCACAGGAAGTGCGGGCCTGTTTCTTCACAGCCACAGTACCCGTCTGCTGCAGCAGATCGGCGGCGGGGGACCATTAATGCAACCGTGCTGTCCTGTCTAATTTGCTCCCTTTTCCACCCTCTATGTCCTCCCTTCCCCTGCACTTCAGATTAATTGTCATCCCTTGCTGTTCCTGCAGGGGGCACTGGTGAGTGCCTTGGCAGATGACAGCATTCACCTCTGGAACCTGAGACAAAAACGACCCGCCATTCTTCACTCTCTCAAATTCAACAGGGAACGGTAAGGCAGCTTTCCTTGTCTCCTGCCCTCCATGACCTTTGACCCCTATGCTGTACCCCTCCATTCTGCCAGCCAATAGGAGCCTGGTTTCTTGAACATTAGAACCTTTTTCATCTTTCTTCTTCATGACAGCTCTTCATTCCACATGATAGTATTCCAGATGTGTGTGTGTGTGTGTGTGTGTGTGTGTGCAAGTGCACAGTCATTTCCACACCCACCCAGGTGATCTCTTGAACACACGCACACAGCCCTCAGTATGTTGTCTACAGAGGCAGATAAGAGCCCCCTCTGCCCAACCAGACCCCCAGTCAATCATTCCTGGGGACGCTGGTGTCATTCACCATCATGTTGGAACCCATCCTGCATGGCTCTTGGTCTGTGCCAGGTGCTCCTGCTGGAACGGCCGTGAGGAGCTTATTGTGTTACTGTTATGTAAATAGGTTTCAGGATGGTTAAGGAGTCGATCCAGGGCACCAGGTTCCCACAGCACTGTGGGGCCATGAGCGCCTTCTCCTGGACTGTGAGCCGATGTCTCACCGTCGTTGGGTAAAAGGGTGATTTATTTAGGCGATGTGTCCTGTTAGAACATCCAGCAGGGATGTAGTCAGTGACGACATACGTCCCTAGGGACTAAATGCTTAACGTTTATGACAAAGATTCATCGGTCATCGGAGCTTCTGGCCCATTTTTATTCAGCTAAAGGCGTGCGTGTCGCTCTGCCACTTCCTGTTCTGTCTAAGCGATCTTTCTCACCTTCGTGCTGTGGTTTCTCTATAGATATGTCTGGGTGGCTTAACGTTTGGGCCACTTCTTGGTGGGGGGGGGGAGGTATGTGCCTGTGATCTGGACCCTTCTCCAATTGCTGATTTGTAGTATGTGTTCAAATTGTTTTGTTTTGTTTTGTTTTGGTTTACGTCTGTCTGTTTTTCGTTCATTTGACGCTCTGATGTGGGGTGATGGTCATAGTCGGAGTTGGGGTACGAGGGACCATGTGACCAGGCTGGATAGCGCAGGTCTTCCTTAAATTAGCAAACATTCATCTTTATAGTCGGGAGCTTATTTTGTCCCCCCCACACCCAGTGAAATATAGCCCTTTGATCATTTGATTGATTTTTAATTAAAAACGTTTCTTTGAGTTGTTGATAGTCCACTGATTGCGATTCCGGCAAAACCGGCCCACAACCATCACCCTGCCATCCCCCCCCCCATCTCTGGACACGTGGATTTGTCTGTGAGATGGTGATAAATTAGGCATGATGCTCGTTAGAGACTCGTTAGAGTGACAATCCGTGGGGGTGGGCGGCTTTCTGGACTCTGTTTGGCCCTCGGAGCTGAATATGAGCCACTCAGACACTGATGGAGGGAGAAACTGTCAGTCCTGGGGGGGGTGCTTAGTGGGGGTGTGGGGGAGTTATAAGTCACATTAAGGTGTAGTAAGCAGCATTGTTTCTCTCTGTCACAGTGGGTGGTGGTGAAGATGACCTGCAAAGCTCACTAACTCACCTGACATCGCTGAGAACCCAGGTTCCTTCCTGTCAATGTTAATGTCCTTTTGAAAAAGTCTCTATGAATCCCTATTAGTGGCTTGTGGCACCGGGGGCAGGGGTGCGAGGGCTTGCTTTCAGATATGCTCTGGGGGAAGCGACTCAGAAGGTTGCCAGTTCAAATCCCAGAGTCTGCAGAATGATTTCACCAGTGGGCCCCTGAACAAGGCCTTACTTTCCCAATTGTTCTTTCTAAATTGTATGTTGCTTTGGGTAAATGTCTGATAAATATAATATGCAATTGGGGGGGCGGGGTCACTTTGGATAATGTCTCTGCTAAACAGCTAAATTTGAACATATGTAGAATGCGCCCCCTACCCTTTGCTATTATTACTGCATCTTGTATTAATCAACCAGTGCACTTAAGTGCCTATTTTTAAGGGGAGGGTGTAAGTCAGCGCAGGTTCAGGTGTCGGCTGTATGAACAGACGCTGAAACGGGAACGTGACAGTCATGCTGCTTTTTGCCATGTCGGCTGTGGGGAACGCAGGCACCCATCCTGCCTAGTCATGGCCGATGGGGTGCTCTGGTGCCCCCTAGCTGCCCCACAAGCAGATGGCAGCCGCATTCACTGCCCTTCCTTTGGTGGGTTAAGAGTCTTGGCCGGGGCCGTCCAGTGGCCGTGGAATGAGGCATACTGGGACAGGCTTGGAATTGCTGTTAAGGGACCTGGCAGGACGCATTTGGATCGTTGTGTAAAACATCTGACTAAAGACCACGAGTGTGTTGTAAATGAGAGTTCCGCTAAACACTGGGGTCAACAAAAGAGCCAGACACTCACACACACATATATACATACACACACACACACACAGAGGTTTGTAATTATGTATTTGTGGGGACTCTCCATTGATTTCTATGGGGAAAACTGTAATCCCAACATGACAACCCTAATTAACCTCTGCCCAGCCCTAACCTTAACCATAAGTAACCAAACAAAATACAAGACTTTTGGCATTTTTAGTTTTTTGATTGCATTCATAGATCTTTGTGGGAGCCTGAAAAGTGGTCTCCATAATGTCACAATAACAGGTTTTTACCACATTGTGGGACCACACACACACACACGCACACACGCACCCCCTCCCTTTAATATATTTCCCTTTTTTGTTCCGCTGTGGGTAGATTTGGCAGAATAGTTCCATATGTCAAGGTAATTTTTAAAAATTGTTAGTTTAGGTTTCTATGCGTTTGCAGGGACCGAATTGCATCTGATTCCCTGTGTACCTGGTATAATGGGACAGGCCACAATGGCGGGTGAAAGCTGTTCACGCTCACCAGCCGGGCTGCGGACAGTTTCATCGGTGGAGTGTGGGTCTCGTCCCGCAGGTCGGAGCGGCTCCTCCATCCACATTCATACGCGTTTCTCTCCTTCCTGGCATTGATGGGCACACCTGTGCACAGAATGTACAAGCGGGATCCTGTTAACTTTCAGCTCCTTGAGGGCTATAGAGCACAAAGTCTGGGTGCAGTTAAGCTCCCGGCTCACTGCTGAGATATGAAAGATGCTACCTGCAAAATTGTTTATGCTGAAACCATTCAGGTTAAATATGTTTCTTAAAGGTACAGCTGCCGGATGCCTGATTCTGATGAGGATGATGACGATGGCCTTCCTTTGGGTGATGGAGGCATTATTTGAATTTTGGGGTTAACAAGCTGGGGGCAGAGGGACAATGAAACCAGGACCCCATTTTGGGATTGGCAAAGAGGAGCAGAAGCCAAGAAAAACGAGACTGTCACCTGGGGAGCAAAGGCCTGGAGGTGTGGTATGTGCGGGTCACGTGACTCTGCCTACCTTGGGACATCCACGCTCCATGTGGTATGTGCGGGTCACGTGACTCTGCCTACCTTGGGACATCCACGCTTCGTTCATTTTATGTCCCATCCTTGGACAAGTACTGGATAAATGCAGTTTTTAGCCACACAGTGTGGAATTCTGGGAAAGTGCTATGTCCGGATGGGGGGGGGGGGGGGGGGGGGGCGGGGAAAAGAATCAGGGTGGAAGGGTCGCCTTGTTTTATGGGACTTGCCCACCCCCCCCCGGGGGCGTGAATTTACTCAGGCGAAGGGCGCAC
>JAODKE010000042.1:0-10260 GCA_026779605.1 Mormyrus hasselquistii
AATAATAAAAGATTTATTTCAAACCAAAGTAGAATGGCCACAGGGCGGGGGGGGGGGGGGGATTCATTTTGTCATGGGGGCCCCTCCATGACAAAATAGAGATATAGGCTATGTGTAAGACCCACTACATTTTTATGGTGGTTTATCATTAAATTTATATTGAAAATAAAACCCACCAATCAATAAATCTGAAGCTCAATCACAAAGTTATTGGTAAGGCCACTCAATTGGTTTCAAAGTTATCACATATTAGGTAATTAGGGGTTTTTATTTAAATAGACAAAATATGCACAACAAAATATTGCCCTAATAAAGGATTTGCTTCAGTTGTTGAGAGCAGGGATTTCCAATTAAAGTTTAAGGATAATATAGCAGCATAGGGAAGTGAGAACACGCAGAATTACTGCCACACTGTGGTCATAATTTAGCTTCCCTTTTAACCTGATGTTATTGCTCAACTGCCTAGCAGCAGCAGTGAAAGGAAGAAGTGCTGCCTTACTACCAAGAGAATTTATTTATGCACTCAGTTTATGGCCCGTAATCCGTACCCGGCTTTCACTAAAAAATAGACCTATTTAAGAAGCTGATGCAAATGGAAGGTGTATAAAGAAAAGGGTGAGCCTAATTAGCTGACAGACAACACATGATGTGTACATTACTCCCTGAATTTCATGTGCGCCGTATAGTCAGGTTGATGTTATGGTGTGGAATATTAGGATTGTGCGATAGACAATTAGGTCCAACCATCCATATATGCTGTACTATGCTGTCTGTACTATTCGAAAACACATTTCGGTTTACGCCAATGAAAGCTTAAAAAGTTAATTGACAGCAGTGGCAAATATGAACATCTCTGCCAATTAGCCTGGCCCGTAATGTGACGTGTTAACGATATGCATACGATCAGGTTGAATGCATGTTATGAGGACCAATAAAAATATGCCGGCTGTATGGACGTATCTGAAACAGATAACGGAATTGCTATTTGCAATGCTTGTAAAGCACCGGTGATGTGAGGAGGGGTAGAACAACACCCGTTTTAAACTATCGATTTAATTACGCATCTTAAGAGTCATCATCCTGAACAGCACAAAGACATCCTGTAAAGAATGGAAGACAAAAACCCAGCAACAGTGAAAAAGCCTCTACTTGAGTTATTTAATTAATGAATATACTGTGGGAGCAACCACTCAAATGTTTGCGTGTATCAGCTATCGACATTGGTAAAAATTAATTTGAATATCCAATATCTACAAAAATCCAGAATTGTGCATCCTTGCCTGTGGCTATTTGCATTTGTTAATTTGTAGGACTGTCGTTTATCTTCTTCATTTAAACATTATTTGAATTTGGCCGACATACTCGCTTGCTGGCTGCTGGGGAATGAGGACAGCCAGAAGACACAAACTGTATCATCCAGTGAGGCAACATGCAGTGTTATCTGTGAGGTGTTACTAAACAGCCAACAATACCTGGATAACATGAAGATAGAACATGAAAATAATAACAGTTATTTATGCAGCTTACTAATAGCTGATGCTTTTTAGCTCTCAAATGAGTTTCTGCAATCATTCTCTAATTAGTCAAATCATCAGTCGTCTATAATTTCTAACCTGCCAGTGAGCTCCGCCAAGCACCAGAGCCTGATACATAGGCCGTTCTCATCCCTTCTCCTTTAATTAACATAAACACACACACAGAAGGTTAGTTAAAGCATAGAAAAATAATTACACCACCTTTTCTTTTAAATGGGATAGAGCCTACGGCTTCAAATTTATTATACAAAGGAACAAAACTCATAAATTATGTAAAAGAAAGGTTTAGTCTAAACTGGAACTTGTACTGTACTGTGTGTGTATATATATATATATATATATACACAGTGGTGCTTGAAAGTTTGTGTAGAATTGTCTACATTTATGCATAAATATGACCTTAAACATCATCAGATTCTTACACAAGTCCTTGAAGTAGATATAGAGAACGCAGTAAAAAATGTGAGATGAAAAAAATTAATTTGGTAAATTATTTGGAGAAAATGATCCAATATTACATATCTGTCAGTGGCAAAAGTATGTGAACATAACTGCAACTAAATGTTTCCGGTAACTGTTGGTCAGTCCTGCACGTCGGCTTGGAGAAATTTTAGTCCATTCCTCCTTACAGAACAGCTTTAGCTCTGGGATGTTTTAAAAAAAGGTTATATGGTACAATGGGAGGAGCTTAAAGCTTCCCCCTTTCTATGACATCACAAGATGGAGGGGGCATATCCTTTATTCTGATTGGTTGAGGGTTATGTCCATATTGTATCATACACGCTTATGGGAGATAAGGGTTGCCATTAAACTTTAATAGAATAAAAATGCAGTACATGTATTTATTAATGTGTTATTTTTAAATATGTTTTAAATAATAAAACATATAGCAGGATAAACGTAAGTCATTGCATACGCGGCCAGTTTGGGGTTTCGTCCTGCAGTAGACACAAGCGCAGGCGTATTTTAAAAGAAGAAAGCAAGAAAGCACCAAAACGTTTAAACAATAAAAACTTTAGTATTATTTTTTAAAAGAAAGAAAAGCAGGTGGAACTTAAACAAGTAAAAACATGCCCGAACGAAGCACTGTCAGAAGAGCAAACGTTGAGTTTACAAACACATGCGGAATTAACATGTCGTTTTAAAAGAAGAAAGCACCTAAATTCATTACATTTAACCAACATGTTTAAAGAAGAAGAAAAACTTTTAGCTGTATTTACCAGTGTTAGGTTGAAGCAAACATTTAGCCCCGCAGCTTGGACATTCGCGGGTGAAATGACGACCTAGGAGCTCCTAAGCTTGCGCAGGCACACTCACGCAGATGTCCCATTGCAAAATGGCGACAACAACGATGCGTCTATTATTTAAAATAAACCATAATGTTTTATAAGTAATGAAGCACTTTTTTACCAATGTGAATAATAAAGTAAAGCGTCCTAAGCATTTCAACAACAAAAATCAAGGAATAACATGGGTAATCCTTGTTAAAATGAGCACATGTGCTCTCTGTCTCTTTCTCTCTCCCCCTCGCTGTCCTGTAGCACATGCGCGTAAAGAAAATATTTTTTTTCGAGAGCCGCCTCACTGTATAATTGGGGTTGAAAATGGCTACTGGCAGACAAATTGTTGCCACACACAGAGACAGAGGCTGCAAGGAGTTTGACGACACCGACGACATCGCAAGCCGCCAAGACATTGCAAGCATGGTGCACGGGGCTGCATATTCCCGCATAATTAATGCATCTATATAAAACTTGAGAAAAAAAATCAAACAAAGTATGATTAGCAGATGTCACGTTCCGCGGTGGGCGAGCAGGCAAGCTGCAGCGAAGGAGGAGGCTGGCAGGCAGAGTGACGGGTAACCATGGCTTTATTAGTGAAACCGGGGTAGACACCGACATAGACTATAACAATGACCGACAATAGACTACGGAGGACAGACTAATATAAACAACAGAAGCTGAATTAACTGGGAACAGCTGGGCACCATCGGGGAAGCACATGTGGATGATGAGGGGGCGAGGCACGCACTCCGGGTGTACCCCAAAGGGAGTGGCAGACAGGACAAGACTGGGAACAAGACGAACCTGGAAAACAAAAACGAGACGGTCACCAGGGCACAGGGAACAAGACCGAAACAAAAAATAAACACAGGGGCAGCAGCCACGACAGAACCTGACAAAGGACAGAGAACGCGAACAAACAAACCAGAAAAGGTGACACAGAGGGAACACCGACAGGCAGAACTAAAGGAGTGGGAGTGAACACGGGAGGCACAGAGGAATGAGGAGCAGAGACAGGAGGGACAAAGAGACGAGGAGCGAACAAGGGAGGCCTGACAGGAAGGGTCGGGTGACAAAGGGGAGCCTGAGAGAACCCAGGTGGGTGAGGTAAGCAACCAGAGGAGCCGCAGGTGACAGGGAGGCAGGAGTAGAAGGGGATCACGAAGGAGGTAAGGAGACAGACGGAGTGACAGACAGAGGAAACAAGGAGGGGGCAGGAGGGGAGACTGGCACAGGCAGGCAGGAGGGGGAAGCCGTGGCAGGCAACTATGCTGCCGGAGCCGGGGAAGGTGCCGTCCGATGCCAAGCCAGAGCAGGGGGACCCGGAGATGTCCAACGAGGTGCCGTTGGAGGGCTCGCAGGAAGGCGAAAAAGCACCGGAGGCGGAGCAGCAGGTGTAGCTGCAGGTGGTGCCGGGGCTGGCAACACAGATGGAGCCGGCGAGACAGGCAGGACAGGCAGAGCCGCAGCAGGGGCCATCTTCGGCGAGGCAGGAGCCTCAGAAGGTGGCGCTGGGACAGCGGCCACAGGCGGCGCCGTGGGTGCTGCCGGAGATGAGGCCGTGTCGGTACCTCAGACGGAGCAGGGAGCAAGTGGTGCCGCAGCCTTGCTGGGTGGCACAGCAGGGAGTTCAGACACTGCAGCAGGGGATGCCGCAGCGACCACCGACTCTGGGCCAGCAGGGGGATCCTCAGCATGTGCCGGGACAGGCAGGATAGGAACGGTGGACGCTGGTGGGACAAGCAGGACAGGTACGGCGGGCGCCGGTGGGACAGGCAGGACGGACATAGTGACTGCAGCATTGGGAGGTGCACCGGTTGTAGCGGCTGCAGCATCTGGCGTGAGGTCGGGCAGCTCAGCGCACCCAAGGTTGGCGCCTCCTGGTACTGCATGGTCCCTTTAAGGGCCAGGCATGCTGCCCAGAAGTGATAAGCCACCAGGGGTGCCTGGCGAGGGACATCAGTAGGCTGGAAGCAGGGCAAAGAGACGTGGATCCCAGGACGATCGCTTAGTCTTCTGCCGGTCTCCTCTCTTTCCTCCTCCTTTTCTTTCTCCAGGCGGCTTGTGGTGGTGAAGCTGACAGCACCACAGAGAGGACTTGCATCCTTGCCAGTTATAGCGACCAGCTGGATCCGCCTCTCCATTATCCGCTCCGTCAGCCGCCGGAGACCTCCTGCGTGGGGTACGCGTTTTCTTGCGGGGGTGCCTCACTCAAGAGGGTTCCACTCCGGCGGGCTAAACTTATAGCCACGGGGTCTTCCTGGACCTCGGGCTCGTTTAGCTAATATAGCACCTCTTGCAGCAAACCCAGGCGTTAGTACTCGATCTGCTGCGGTGCGTTTTGAAAGTGGTCGGTCATGTTTGAAAACATTCTCTCTGAAGGCAGGATCCCTAAATCGCGGAACAGAGTTTTTTAACACATTGTCTCATAAGCTTACAGAGAAACATGGGATAATACATTTCACCACTGGTAACAATGTCAAGGCATCTGTATTGGAAAGGTTTGGCCGCACGTTAAAGAAACAAATGTGGTGCTATTTTATGGCTTATAATACAAGAAGGTATGTGGACATCGTACAAGATCTAGTGAGTGCTTACAATAACACCTGCCACAGTACCATTAAAATGAAGCCGGGTAAGATAAATGCACGGAACACAGCCCAAGTCTTCAACATCATTTATAGCTTGACGCATGGTGCAGCTGAAAAACGTCGTTATAAGTTTAATATAGATGTGGTCAGGGTATCGAAAGCATGGGGGAAATTTACCAAAGGATATGAGCAAACTTTCACGGACGAGTATTTTACACACACCGAGCGTCTATCTTGATCACCACCGGTGTATAAGCTAAAAGATTATGGGGACATTTTACGGCGTACAGCTACAAAAGATCCGACTAGACAAAGATAAAAACTTTTTTGAGAAAATCATTTTTTTAGTTGAGAAAATCATTGCGGAAAAAATGCTGCTTGGTAAAAAATATGTTTTTAGTGAAGTGGCTGGGGTGGCCAGACAAATTTAACAGCTGGATCCCAGCTAGCCAATTAGTCGACATATAAGTGCGACGGTACGTGTTCCTGGCATACATATCCATCAAAAGCAGTCATGGAGGAAAGCGGTTTTTATGTAACACTCCCCAGCATGCGTCTATGGATGTTTTCCCACACAATACCATATCAAGCTACAATTCAAAACTAGCCAAACCGATTGATCTGAACGGTAAATGGGCAGTAGGATTAGCAGAAATCCACTACCCGCGAATGTGGGATATGCTGATAGAGACGACACCTTATTTTACGTGGCTGGCGGAGTGTCAATGCCGGCATTCCTGCAATACAAGCTAAAAGGGGGGCATTACAGAGATATTGAAAACCTAATCAGTGAGACGAATGATGCTCTAGGAATGTCAAAACTACAACTTGACTATGGTGTGATAAAAAATAAAGTCTATATGGTTGGACCACATGGCTTTTAAAGCAAAAGGTTGCAAGGATGCTGGGGTTTGTTCCTGATATATTTCAAAAGATTGGCGATACACCATCGGCTCTGACCCTGCAGACATAGGCGCTGGCTTTTACACGATTTACGTGTATTCAGATATTGTTGAGCATCAAAGAGTGGGTGACAGTTTCCTGCGTCTTTTACGGGACGTACAAATAGCGGGGGAACACAACTCGATGGTCACAATATCGTACGACAGGATTCATTACTTGTTGCTCTGCAAAAATCATATCGATAATATAGTCATTGAGTTAAAGACTGACCAGAACAAGGTGATACCCTTCTGATATGGGAAAACGATCATAAAACTGCATTTCAGATCAGCTAAGCAGTACTACCCCCAATAATGTACAGCGTCAACGGCTTTTCAGATCCCACATCGATATGTGGAATACTACAGAAACCAAGCTGGCAATGGACTCCCCGGATACAACGGAGCCCCTGTCATGTACAGAGGGGGTCTGGGGGGTCTTTTTCGAGGACTCTTCAGAATTCTGGTATCATTTCTGCAAAGGACTTTCAATATGGCGAAGCCGCATTTAAAAATCGGCAGTGCAAAATATAGCAAAAGATGTGATAACGGGGGCAATAACAGTGCAATTAACACCACCGCAGGAGGGCTCTGGGCTCATGGTGACGGTGCGTTGTAAGCGCCAAAGGCCCCCTGGGGATCGAATTACGGATGCTAAAAAACACAGGGCGTCGACCAAGAGAGCCGCAGTAGTCAAAAAGAAGCGAGAGAAGAAAAAGGTGCCCAAAAAAGTGCAGAGAAGAAGATACATTTTCTAAAACTATGGCTCTCATACACAACCTGTCAGAGGAGTGTATGAAATCAGAATTGGATATTTTTGCTGTGCCTTACACACAGGTGAGCATTGATAAAAATATATATGTGGAAGTGCCACCACTCTCAGCCTTAACAGATAATGGACCCCTGGACATTTTTACCACTGGCAATGGGGAAGATTACCTAGACCTGAACAACACGCTACTGCATCTCCGGTATCAAATCACAAGAGCTAACGGGACAAACATTGACCCTGCTGCTAAGGTGGGGGTCATTAATTACCTAATCGCATCAATTCTCTCACAAGTGGACGTATTGTTGGGTGACAGGCTAGTAAGCCGGTCTAGCACTATGTACCCTTACGGAGCTATGATAGAGTGCCGGCTTAATTACAGCGTCGGAACTCTATCCAGGCAGTTTACCTGCGGCCTGTTTTATAAAGACGGTTCCGGAGCTATGGACGAGACCGACCCTGATTGGCAAAAACAAGGGCTTAGAGAAAAGAGCTGAATTATCAGCAAAAAGCAGCGTTTTCGATTTGATGGCTCCGATACACTGATATTTTTTCAAGAGAGGTTAATGCTAAATGGAGTCGATGAGAAAATTAAAATGATTCGAAACAAAGATGAGTTTTCCTCATGAGCGGTGATGCTGAACAGTACTCGCTCAAAATCGTATCGGCTTCCCTCTTTGTTAAAAAAGTTTCTGTATCTACAGCTGTCAAACTGGGTGATGCGAGCGCCTTGCTGACAGCAAATGCGAAATACCCGATCAAGAGAGTCTGCATGAAAACATTCAGCGTGGCTGATGGCAGCTGGTATGCGCTCAAGAAAATGTATTTCTAGGGCAACTGCCTAAAACCGTTGTCATCGGATTTGTACATAACATGGGCCTTATGGGTGCCTACGATTGAAACCAACATTACGATGCTGAATTTGTATCGCTTTATGTCGATGGTCACCAGTATCCCGCAAAACCCTTTTAGCTAGATTTTAAGAGAGGAAATGTTGCCCGTGAGTATTACAGCTTGGTTCTGGCCATGGGGAGATATTTGAAAAACGATTCCTGTTGACAGAAACTTACATAAGCAGCTACACTTTGTACACCTTTAACTTGTCACTGGACGAAGGCTGCAATCAACACCTCTCTATGGTTAAAAGTGGAAATATGCGCCTGGAGATGATATTCCACCAGCCTCTGACCAGGACTGTCACACTGAATCTACGCATCCTTTGATAATATAATCAAGATCAATCAAAGGAGACACGTCTTGTACGATTACTACTATCCATGAACACCCTGAAGCTATCGAATATCCTTAGTAGAAACCGATGGACGGCAAGACATTTTTATGGAGTATTAGCTTGTGATGAGCTGGAGGATGTAAAACTTAAGTTACCCACAATCTTCATCGTCAATACACACCCAAGTTCTGCACCCGGAAAACACCGGCTTGCGCTATTCATTGGGTATGACAGCACCACAGAGTTTTTTGACTCGTATGGAAATCCTACTGATCACCCCAGCTTTCCGAGAGTCATAAAAACATTCATGACGAGGAACTGCGACCGGTTTGTTTACAATGCAAAGCATTGTAACTGATTATCACGATCTGAGCGTGACAGGCGGCCAACATTGCCTTTTTTTTTTTTTAATGTAATAACTCGCTGTTCTTTACTTTGCACAGCAATTCATACAGCGGTTGCCAGCAAGAATAGCACCATACAACATTTTCAGGCACTCTGGATAATGTATAATCCACATTTTCCAACAGTATTTTAATGAAATATGACTTGTCAGAGTTACTCGCTCCCGATATAATACAAGAGAATGGATGCTGAAGGCGATTGTCAAACCCATCACTAGTATCCATAAGGTAAGGTGGTGTAATCAGGCTGAAGCTGCCGCTTGGTGTACACCACCTTGAAACACTTGCTTACTGTCTTAATTTCAAAAGGAAGCCCCTTTTATCCCTCACAATCTGCTGCGTGGATGTTCTGATCTCTCTCTAGGGGGATCGTGTGGGTTACTCACATAGTCATGGACCAAGTCTGTGAGGCACATGATGTTAACCATTTTTGAATTGGTGCAACGTGATTCCCTTCACTTTCATGTTTGTTTTGCCCTTTGCCGTTCTATACCCATAAGTTTTGGTCAAAACACTATGGGGACTCGAAACTGGCCATACTATGGATAATCGCTAAACACATTTTTATTTTGTTACATGCAAGTAGATAAAATAAAGACACACAACCTTTAGACTAACATTCGAAAGACAATTAAACAGCATGCATATATCAGACATCTGTAATTATTTCACCGTTCACGCCTGTCGGTGTCTGCTTGAGCCAAGCCATACGCCAGTAAGCCAGATCCGTGTTATACACATCCCTCGTGTGATGAGGGTCTATAACACAGCGCATTAACCCATCAAGCATGCTGCATATATTGCACACATTTCAGCTTATTTAAAACGACATCAATTGCCCTTTGAATAATTGTGCTGGGGGTGGATTTGTGTTAAACACCGTGGTACGTTCAATATTACTGCCAACTGTGGTATGCAGTTTTTTTGTAACCGTATCATAATTATAAAGATAAGGCGCCGGACCGTTGTGACACATATGCCAGCATAAATTGGTGCAGTTTGCTGCACACACCTTACAATCATCGTCTATCGTGTCCATAAGCCATGCAACTGTCCCTAGTATAAAATGAACCGTGTGAAACCACTTCAAGCTTCGGTCCTCGAAGTCTTTCGCAGCAGCCTCAATGGAGTCTCCCACTGCTGCTGCCTCCTGTATACAGTACATCCACCGCTGACAAGCTTCTCGATATTTGCGACAGATTCCGAAACAGTAAATCCATTGCAGTGTCTGAAAACATACTGAAATGCCAGCCACTTTCTTCATCAACCTTACACGGCATCCTTAATTCACTTAACATAAAAGAAAAAAACTGTCAAAAAATCATGTTTTCACAATAGAAAAAAAATCTATAACAGCAACTGTAAAATACATTTAGGTGACATTTACAGCATTTGGCAGACACCCTTAGCCAGAGCGACTTACAGAAGAAGGGAAGGAGAGGATGAGTTGGGTGTCATCTGCATAGCAGTGGTAACAGAAGCCATGAGAGGATATGACTTCACCAA
>JAODKE010000043.1:0-13789 GCA_026779605.1 Mormyrus hasselquistii
GCAGCCTATTTCCAAAACAATATGGATTCAACCCCGCCCCCCTTCACTCCTGAATTGGACTGGGTTCCCCCACAAGAAATACTTGCCTTAGTGGAAAAGGATTTTATACAATTCCAAATACAATTCAGGCCATCTCAGGAGAAGTCCAACCTCACTCCAGAGGAGCTGGACGCTCTACAACAATTAAGAGACATCAAAAACATTATAATTAAACCAGCAGATAAGGGCAGTGAAACCGTGATTTTGGATAGGGAAGAGTACGTATGAGAGGTATATAGGCAATTGAATGATACCAGTTATTATAAAAAAAACTACAAAACCCTATTTATCTGGAAGCAGTCCATATGGTTAAACAAATAGCTCAATCCCTATATAATCAGAAGTTCATGTAAGTTGATTCAAAACAGAGGTCTGATCTGATAGGGGACTCGCAACCCAGGGCCAGAATATTTTATATGCTTCCTAAAATCCACTAAGACCCAGCAAAATGGAGTAAACGCCACATTCCCACAGGAAGCCCTATAATCTCAGACTGTAGCAGCGAGACGTACCATACAGCCCAATATTTAGATCATTATTTAAATCCCTTTTCAACACAGCATCCCAGTTATATAAAATATATCGATTATTTTGTCAAAAAGAAAGAAATCCCCAAGCAGGCCCACCTTTTTGCTATGGATATCAATACTTTATACACAAATATTGATATTAGGGAAGGAAAACAGGTCATTATTAATATTTTGAAACCCAGATACAACTAGACCAGATAGGGCACCACTCCAACTCTTAGAAATAAACTTAACTAGGAATGATTTTGAATTTAGATTTTTTTTTTCTACAGATTAAGGATACAGCAATGGGAAACAAATTCGCCCCGGCCTATGCCAATATATTCATGGCAGAGTGGGAGGCCGCTGCCCTGTCTCGTTGCCGCAAAAGTCCTTCACATCATTTCTGCTATTTGGATGACATCTGGGGTGTGTTCTTATGAAGACTTTAAAGAATTTGTCAATATATTAAAATACCATGTCAAATCCCAGCTCCTGCAGTTTTGGTGCATATGTACATATGAACAGGATTTTCAAGAAGCAACACAAGTGCTCTTTAAAGCCTTTAAGACATAGGAGTTACAACAGGTGATTCTTAAGGAGAATTTTTTAAACATTTAAGATAACCGAAATTCGATCAGGTGAACCCATGATCCCTTTTATTACTACACATTCTTCAGCTACTATCAGATGGGCAAGAATGGTCAGGTCCAATCTCTTACATACACTGGGAATGACAGACACACTCAAAGCCCACGGACCAATTGCAGCCTACAGAAGAAATTAAAAGTTTACAGGTGTGCCATGCAGCAAAGACAGAGGAGGCAGACCTCATAATGTGGTAGCAAAACGGTTTAATAAATAATCCAGTAATTGACACAGTCAAATGGGAAATCCAGAATCGTAATCGAGGGGCAGGCATAAGGTTGGTGTCCAGGCAAGTTAGTCCTACGAGGAGAGACGGGACAGGATGACGATGGGAAGGGAGGAATGAGGTAGATGGGGCATTAGGGCAGGACGGAGCATGCAGGCAGGTAGTCAGGAGGAGGCAGGTCGACAGGGCAGGCCTGACAGGCTGGGGAGGACGGAGCAGGTAGGGCAATCAGGGAGAATAAAAGACAGAAAGACACACAGTAAGGCACATTAGAGATAATGGCAACAATACTTTGCATGGAGCGATTAGCCAGTGATTGTCTGCAGATGCTTGGTCCAGCCCATGTGGGTGTGACAATAGGACTACCTAGTAAAAGCACAAATTAAACCAACGCAGGACTCCAATACCAGATACCAGTGCACATGTTTCCATCAATTTGATTATGTACAAAACAGACATAGCATCGGAGTTTTCCCCACCTACAAATCGGGCACAGTACACACCAAAAATGTTACTTTCTTGATTAGCTGTGTTCAATGTCAAAGCCAGTATGTCGGTGAAACAGGTTACACCATCTGTCACGATTGCAGGTGGCTCAGGTGCGGGAATAAGGCATGGTGCACAATGAGGGTGGACAACCCACTGGCGGCTTCCAGGAACAAAAATGGGGTTTATAAAATAAAACACAACAAAATGAAAAGACCACAAGGGGTCAAAAACTAAAGGGGATTAACAGAAACTAAATAACAAAACCTGAATGTACAGCAAACCTCAAACAAACACCTACTACAGTACCAGCAACAACAACAAACCACTAGGGAACAGAACAGAATACAGAAACCAAAACTGGGTGACAAGACTAACACAGGACAGGTGAGAATAACTAACAGAGACCAGGAAAACAGGGCACAGGTGAAACTAATAAACTCAAAAGGAGCAAGACAGGGAGACTAAGAACTAACCAAGGAAACAGGAAAATAGAAACCAACACTAAGGAATTACAACAGGTAAAGACACAAGCAGGGGCACAAGGAACAAAAATAAAAACCAACTACAAAATCAGACATAAGAACTAGAGAAACTCAACTGAAACACTAGGGAGCAAAATACAAAAACAGAGGAGGTGGGATGTGAACGCAGAACAGAAGGGAACACAGACAACTGGCTGCTCAACATGTTGAGCCATGAGGCCAACAGAGACGATGGGGAAAACAAAGATTCACATGAAGGACAGGATGACCAGCAACACCTGCTGATCAAACGGGGAAGGGACACAGAGTGAGACAACAGGGACTGACCCTGACACCATCCTAATAACGTTAGCACAGCATAATCACAACAAATTAACCCTCTGGGGTCTGGGGATAGGGAACACACTTTCACTGACTGGGGCATGGTTGCACATATCATAAACTTAATTCATGGCAAATAAATTATTTCTTATATACTGTATTTGTTTTTGCATTACACTCACCTTAACTTTAATGTATACTGTAAATATGTCAGATTTATGTTAAGTTTGCAATTTGACATCAAAGTATAGACATTGCAAAATGCAAGTTTGAAACACTTGCAGAAACATCATAAAATTACATAGTAAGCAATAGTGGAAGTTTGTTTTGATCCCAGATATCTGATCACCAAAGTCTTGGCTACATGAAGATCAATAAATGGTGTAGTTGTAACATTCTTTTGGATAAATAAATAAGAAAAACCTAACTCTGGGGTCCGTTTTTTGTACGTCGAACGAACTGACTCAGTTAGCTGGATTTCATTGTCATGGATTTGTCCTGATCTTGGATTGTTTCATTCTCCAATGCGCATCTCTGACTTGCTGTCATAGCAACAGGTCCCTAAGCTTAAACCTGCTCGGGAGCAGGTTTATTTCATGTAAACAGGATTTAGGCTGCACTCCTGGCGGGTTATGATTGGTTCAAATGGCGAGAGCATGACTGACGCGGACTGACTCACGTGGGAAAAGAAAAGTATCTTGCATATATATATATATATATATGGATGGATGTATTTAAACATACATACAGTATATGTATACATGTGTGTGTGGCTGTGATCATCATTCGTGTGTTAATCGCCGTGTGTCTAATAGTACGTCACATTCTATCCCCCAATTGCATCTATACTGTATAAGTGGAGGTAATTTTCTCAAATCAAGATGTTCTTGTACTTCACTTTTACTTGTTCCTATGTTCGCATGGATCCACTGCTGGCTCTGACTTTAAAGATGACAAAAAGAGCAATTAATACTGTACAAATAGGATTTGAGATATACTCACGCATTTAATTTGCCATCTTTTTGCCAGCCCTCTCTCCTGGCTTTTGCAGCATTTGCTGTGTTTCCCGGTATCTAAGTTCATCTAGCCTTAAATACCATACCTGTTACGATCATAGTAAAGGACGAGGCAGGAAGGCGAAAATCCAAAGGGGCACGGGTTTATTAGCGGACCGATAGGGCAGACGAGGACGCACATTAATGACAGAGCTACCAAAGCAGGGGAAGACGCAGACTGATATACACCAGACAGGCAGACAATGATAGGTAACAGGTGGGTACAATCAGGGTAATACACATGGGAAATGAGGGGGTGTGGCACACACGAGGATCAGACGAGCCAGGCATAACGGAACCTCCCCCAAAGGCGCGCATCCCGAGCGCGCCTCAGGAGAGGCGATGGACGAGACGAGATGGGGGAGGCAGAACCTGAAAGACAGAAGCCAAACATTACGGGAGCACTGGGAACAAAATAGAAGCACAAAACAAGCAGAGGGGCAAAACCCAGGACAACACCTGACATATGACAGGAAACGCGGACAAGCAAAATGGAGGGACAAAAGGACTAGGAGTGAACAAAGGAGACACAGAGGGACGAGAAGCAGCAACAGGAGGGACAAAGGAAGGAGGCGGAACAAAGGTGGGAAGACCATGGGGAGCCCAAGGGACCCACAGCGGGTGACGGGCGGCAGCCGGAGGGGCCGCAGGCAACCTTGAGGCCGGAGCCATAGAGGACCTCGCACGGGCCAAGGAGGTAGGCGGAGGGACAGGCGGAACAGGCGAGGAGGGAGTCAGAGGCGGCACCAGGATAGGTGAGGAAGGAGTCAGAGGGGAGCAGAGCACAGGTGAGGAGGGAGGAGCAGCCATAGCAGGTGAAGGCACGGCCGCCGCCGGAAAAGGCATAGCCGACCGACGAGTTGGAGCGGAAAGATCCGCAGCTGACTGACGAGGCGGGAGAACCCGCAGGCGACCACCGAGGTGGGACTGGCGGCAGCCAACGCGTCCTCAGAGGGGGACCAGTAGGCGACAGCAGAGCGGGCGCCGAGAGGCCTGTAGGCGCCCCCCGAGCCCCAGCTAAGGTGAGCGAGGGCAAGCCAGGGGGTAGGGCGGGAGGGACCCTGGCCCTGTGTTCTCTCCCTTTTCGGGACACAGACAGGCAGGGTCTCAACCTTTGACCTCGCTGGGGCGAGAGCAAAGGAGTCATTAGGAAGGTCCCCGAGGGGTCCCACTCAAGCTCCTCCTCCTCCAAGGGGGAAGGAGTGGTGGTCCGATAGTCCGGGACTTCCTCAGGGACAGGGACTTGTGCCACGGGCACCAGGGCAGTAGTCACAGGTGGGTCAGGAGGCGAAGGCCCGGGAGCCTCGAGCGGAGCTGGGGGCGGAGGTCCAGGAGCCTCGGGCAGAGCTGGAAGCGGAGACCCAGGAGCCTCGGGCAGAGATGGAAGTGATGCCAGCAAGACAGGCAGGACAGCCAGAGCCGGCGAGATGGACAGGACAGGACAGGACAGGCGGAGCCGGCAGGACAGATGAAGCCGCAGCAGCAGCAGGACCTGATAACATACCTGGTCAGGTGCTATGGGAGTGTACTGATCAGCTGGCAGTAATCTTGACAAACATCTTCACCGGTGGTCCCTACCTGTCTCAAAACCAGCAAAATCATCCGGGTACCAAAGAAGCCTGCAGTGTCCTGTCTCAACTACTACTGGCCTGTGGCGCTCACCCCCATCTTCATGAAGTGCTTTGAGAGGCTGGTACTGAAGTATATGAAAATACAACTCCCACAGAACCTGGACCCATTACAGTTTGCCTACCGCCTAAATCGCTACACAGACGATGCCATTTCGTCAGCCCTTTACCTGACGCTAGGACACTTATGCCAGAGTGCTGTTCATTGACTTCACTGAGCTCAGCATTCAACACTGTCACTCCTCAGAAGCTGGTAAGCAAGTTAGACCTGCTGGGAATAAACACCCCTCTCTGCAACTGGATCTTGGACTTCCTGATGGACAGACCCCAATCTGTCTCCATAGGAAATAACACCTCCAGGGTCCTCAGACTGAGCACTGGTTCCCCACAAGGATGCGTGCTCAGCCCGCTGACTCACGACTGTACTGCACGGTACTGTTCAAACAAAATCATCAAGTTTGCAGATGACACAACAGTGGTAGGTCTCATCACCAACAATGATGAGTCTGCATACAGAGAGGAGGTGAAACAACTGGTGGACTGGTGTCAGAGCAATAACTTGTCTCTGAATGTCAACAAGACCAAAGAGATAGTTGTTAACTTCAGGAAGAAGACGGCGGCACACACACCATTGCACATCGATGGGTCAGCAGCATGAAGTTCCTACTGTAGGTGTGCATATGACTGACAACCTCTCCTGAAGCCTCAACACCACCTCCATCACTAAGAAAACCCAGCAACGACTTCACTTCCTCCATAAGCTGAAGAAGGCCAGGCTCCCTCCTCCCATCCTCACATCATTCTTCCGGGGGACTATTGAGAGTGTACTCTGCAGCTACATCACTGTCTGGTACGGAAACTGCACTGTCACTGAGCAGAAGGCCCTACAGCGATAGTGAGGACAGCAGAGCGCGTCATCGGGGTTCCTCTTCCACCCATCTCCCAGCTGTACGAGAAACACCTCATCCGTCGAGCCTGCAGCATCGTGAAAGACTCCTTCCATCCCTCAAATACACTGTTCTCCCTCATGCCATCTGGCAGATGGTTCCGAAGCATCAGAACTCTAACTGCCAGACACTGCAGGAGCTTCTTCCCACAAGCAGTGAGAGCTCTCAACTCACTGCCACCACCAAAGAACTGATCAAATCACACAAATGCTAAATCTCAGACAACCCTTTTAAACAAATTTTAGACATTACACAATTTCACAAACTCTATAAATATGCACAAATATACAAGATTCTACCTTCTGCTAAAGTTGCTCATGCTTACTTTGGACATCCGACATTTTTGCACATGTTTTTGTCTTGTCCTGTCTTGCCTGTACAATATCTTGGAAACATCTTATGTCCTGTTTAATGTACATAGATTTTTATAGGTATTTAATTTTAGCTCTCAAGTGTGTAATCTCTGTTTTTTCTATATTTTATATTCTATGCATGGGGGGTCTGGAGCCTATCCCGGAAGCAACGGGCACAAGGCAGGGAACAACCCTGGACAGGGGGCCAGCCCATCACAGGGCACACTCACACACCAGTCACGCACACACCAGTCACGCACACGGGCAATTTATCAATTCCAATTAGCCTCAGCATGTCTTTGGATCATGGGGGGAAACCGGAGTACCCGGAGGAAACCCCACGATGACACAGGGAGAACATGCAAACTCCACACATATGTAACCACCGTGCCCCCTATTGAATCTTGAATCTTTATTGGGATTCCTAATTCTTTCATATGAAAGAATAAATAAATTGTCACCACACCTTCCCAGATCTTCATAAAATTATTATATTTTCTCCGATTTACATATTCTAGGCAGCTGATTTCGGAGTGGTGAGGACATTTTGCACTGCTTAGTCAGTTATAAGTAGTGAAGTGGAGAGTGAAGGGCTGACAACTGCAGAGCCAAATGAACTTGGGTGAGGGTAAAGATTATCGCTACAGAACTGAACAATATTGTGATATTAATCACCTTTGCACTGCTACACATCAGAGTAATTTAAAACTGAGAACCCCCCCGAAGTTGTATTTCTTTATTTTTTGTAAGTAGTTGAAGTTTTGTATTTCGTGTTAAATGCATATATACCAATATCACATTAAATCTCAAACCCTCTTCTCTATCCATTGGGGCTCTTTGTAAATCTTGGGTGAGACATTTAGGATAAAATAGCTTTTTGCTTTAAAAAGGTTGCCGACTGTCACGCCCTGCTCGTCCGATCCTCCTGTGTGCTACACCCCCTCATTAACATCATGTGAAATCTCAATTGTTACCAGCTGTCTGTTATTATTCCTATTAAGTCTTGTGTATTTCAGTCAGCGTTCAAGCATGTTTCCCCAGTCCTGCCATTGATGTCTCTTCATCATTGCTGCCAGTCCTTCCCGTATGTGCTCTGTTCTCCCCAATAAACCCCGAATTCCTGACTCTCCATCTCCCTGATCCTGCTTCCTCAGATACGATTGTGACACCTACCTCTGGTCTATATTTAGCTATATGATTTGAATTTTGTATTATTTAGCAGGTCAACATACCAATGTGTTGTTAGGTTTGAGTTTTTCTTAAGTGATATAGGGTTTCTGATGACCTTTGAACAATCTTTGTTGTTGTTTATTTTTGGTAATTGATTGCCAGTAATAAATGCTGTTACGATCACCAGTCTAGGGTTGGGGATCGCCAGAAAGGTAAGGGAAAGGGAGAGGGGAAGATGAGACAAGTAGGGAATAGGAAAAGGGAACACGGGACACAAAGAGATCTTTTTTTGTATTTTATTCACAGACACTTCACAGACAGTGGGTGCAACAGACTTCGGGAATGACCCAGGGCAGGTAACTGGGACTGGACCGCAACACACACATATCCAGAGAAATCAGGAGTACAAAATAAATGGTGTGCAGGGGAACTCCAGCCACACACAAATCAATACCCTGTAACAACACATCCGTACCACAGTACATCTCATTACACATGGGAATAGCTCCTTCCGCTAAGAACGACTGAACGGCTCCCGAGCTGTCTCCTGCAGGATAGTCGCAGGGTGCTGGGTGTCAGTCTCACTAAGCAAAACAGAACCAGTGAATGCAAAAGGTTTGAAAGCAGTGTCAATACCAGAGGAAGAGGGTGAAGAACTGTCGGGGCAGGCAGCAACATTCACCTTTCGAGTTGCTGCACGAGCTTCCTTGCACTTTAATGCAGGACAAACCAATATAATAGAAACACTCGCGTTTCTCCACGTGCGGTGGAGACGGTGTCGAAGAGGGAGAGGCCACAATCGGACAAAGGTGAATTGTATGAGGTAACTGAGTCGGGGTAAACACCGTTTTATGAGTCAATATGAACTCATCAGCGAGGATGGCAACTTCGGTTAAAGAAGTGAATGTCATGCCCATGCAGGCGGGACCCACCAGATGCACTGCATTACAAATCATTGACGAACCTACAAAAGAGAACGAGACCCTTACCTGTTGCGAAGTATTGAGCTAATGTATTTGAGCAGTACCAAGCAGTTTTGTGTCTTTTGTCTGCCCGATCTCCCGCACTTGTTCAGTCTGCCTTGTGTGTTCTCCTTAGTCTGTTCCGTTTCCTTCCCCAGACTTGCTCCTGTACCTGACCTGCTTTCCCTGCCGAGACCGGCACGTCACGTCCTCCCTTCCCTGTGTTATCGTGTCCCGTGCTTCATTGTCGGACGGATCCCTTAGCTATGGACCCTTGCTTTCGCCTCTCGACTATGTTCATTGATCATCCCTTTCTGTACTTACGCTCCTGTCCTGCCATTAAAGCCAGCTGACGCTTGTATATCTGGATCCATGTTTTCCTGTCTGCGGGGGCACCACAGAATTCTTCGCCGAGAGGCAATGGATCCAGCAAGCAACGCGAATCTGGAGAGCCGCCTAGCAGCGATCGAACGGCTCCTTGCTGCCCAGACGGCCCAGGCTTCTCCTCCCCGTCCATCGACTTCCGCACCTATCACCCTGCCGGAGCGATATGACAGAAACCCCGACAATTGCTGGGGATTCCTCATGCAATGCGGAATATACGTAGAAGAGCACCCGGAAATGTTCTGTGCCCAAGTGGCTGAAGTCAGATTTGTCATCTCCCTCCTAACTGGTCCTGCTTGAGAATGGGCAACGGCTCTCTGGGCTAATCAGAGTCCCCTCATTGATTCAACCCGGGACTTTCACCAAGCCCTTCTGGAGGTCTTTGACAACCCAGCCGTGGGACGTCGACCAGGAGGGTCCCATGGGGAGGCTATGTCTTTTGAGGAGTTCGTCAGACTAGCTGTCCGACTGGATAACACCTTCTGAGACCGCATCATAAGCCCCTCCTACTCCGTCCCTCGATACTTTCGAGCCCATGCAGCTAGAAAGGTCCCCCCTCTCCGCTGCTGAACGGAGAAGAAGGGCCCAGGGGGGTCTATGTCTATACTGCAGGGAGGCAGAGCATGCCATCGCCACCTGTCCCATGAGACCTCGCAGGGATGACGAAGTTCTGCTGGTAAGCGGCCCGTCACGAGTGATGTCCATGCTAACCCAATTAACCGTTCCAGTCGTTTTGGGTCCCCAGGAGCGGCAGATGACTGTCCAAGCACTAGTGGACAGCGGGGCAGCAGGTAGTTTTATAGATTCTGTGTTAGCACATCACCTAGGTCTACCCCTACAGAGATTCGCTCGACTAATCTCTTTCCTGGGCGTAACTGGAGAGAAAATTAAGGAGGGGACAAATCAGTACCACACCTGTCCCTTCACCCTCCAAGTGGAAGCACTCTACGTCAAGAGGATCGCGGTGTACATCCTTCCCCACGCCAAGGATCCTCTGATCCTGGGCTATCCATAGTTGCAACAACATAACCCCAATTGGAGGTCAGGTGAGCTGACTGCTTGGTCCCACAAATGTCTGACTTCCTGCATGTCCCTGCCCTGCCAAGCCTCCAGAGTGGAGAACCCAGAGCCAGAGAACCTGAGCCTGATCCCAGAGGAGTACAAGGACTACCACAACATGTTTAGCAAGGCACAAGGCTTTGCGCTTCCCCCACACGGGATTGTGACTGTGCCATTGAGTTCCTGGAAGGCGCTACCCTTCCCAAAGGGAAGTTGTACCCCATCTCCCTCCAAGAGAAGGAGTCCCTGGAGGATTACATCCGGGAGGGATTGGAGCAGGGGATTATCTGCCCCTCCACCTCACCAGTAACTGCTGGATTCTTCTTTGTTAAGAAGAAATACGGGGGATTATGGCCCTGCATTGACTATCGTGCCCTCAATGCCATCTCAGTAAAGAGAAAGCAACCCTTACCTTTAATCCCCGCCTCTCTAGAGCAGCTGCGCGAGACCCACATCTTCACCAAGCTAGACCTGCGGAGTGCCTACAACCTGATTAGAATTACCTACAACCTGATTAGAAGTCTTTTGTCACCAGTAGAGGGCAGTACGAGTATCTCGTAATGCCTTACGGACTAGCTAACAACATCTCCATTTTCCAGGCTTTCATGAATCATGTGTTCAGGGGTATGCTGCACCGTTATGTAATTGTCTACATCCTCATTTACTCTCCAGACAAGCAGATGCACGTCCAACATGTACATCAAGTGCTACAGCGGCTTCGGGAACATCACCTGTTTGCCAAAGAAGAGAAATGTGCCTTCCATCTGCCCCAGGTCCAGTTTCTGGGCTACGAGATTCGTCACGGTGCGGTGGCGATGGACAAAAAGAAGGTGGGGGCTATCCTGGACTGGCTAAGACCCTGTACCCTCAAGGAGCTGCAGAGGTTCTTGGGGTTTGCAAACTTCTACCGTCGTTTTATCCGTAATTTCAGTCAGGTGGCTGCACCCCTCACTTCTCTGACTAGTGGCCAGCCATCCCGCCTGCCTTGGTCTCCGGAAGCAGTGGCGGCATTCGCGGGGCTCAAGACAGCCTTTTAATCAACTCCTACTGTATTCTCGCCCAACCCCTACCCGACCTCTCCTTCGAGGTCGAGGTCGACGCGTCCGAGGCCGAAGTGGGAGCAATCCTGATACAACGTGATCCTCAGACTGGGGAATGCCAACCCTGCGCCTACTATTCCCGTAAGCTGACAGCTGCTGAATGCAACTACCAGGTAGGGGATCGAGAGTTGCTAGCTATCTGCCTGGCCTTAGAAGGGTGGAGACATTGGCTGGAGGGGGCACGTCATCCTTTTTTGGTCCTGACAGACTATCGTAATCTAGAGCACCTCCAAACGCCTCTCTGCCTGCTAAGCTTTGTGGGCTCAATGGTTTTCCCGCTTTGTCTTCAAGGTTAGTTACCTGCCGGGGAGCAAGAACACCAAAGCAGATGCCCTCTCCCGGCAGTCCCATTCTCAGCCCCACCTGCTTAGCCTCGACCATCACCTGGAACCTGGAGGAGAACATTCAACAGGAGAATGAGGGGAGGACCCCTCCTTCGGGATGTCCACCTGGACTATGTTTTGTTGCCAAAAAACATCGCGGCGCGCTTCTCGAGTGGGTCAACTCCCAACAAGGTACCGGGCATCCTGGGGTGGCAGCTACCAAACGCTTAATCTCCCGCCTCTATTGGTAGCCCGGATGGAAAAGACAGATCCATGACTTTGTAGAATCCTGTCAAGATTGTGCCCAGGTCAAGACCTCCCAGCACGCTCCAGCAGGTCTCCTGCAGCCCTTGCCAGTACCGTCTCGACCCTGGTCACACATGGCAATGGACTTCAATACAGATCTACCCCGCTTTGCCAGTAAGACCACGGTTCTCACCATAGTTGACAGGTTCTCAAAGATGTGTTGACTGGTGGCTCTCCCCAAGCTACCCACAGCAGCGGAGCTAGCTTAGATCCTGGTTACCAACCTCTTCCGATACTACGGCTTACCAGAGGATATTGTCTCAGACCGCAGGCCCCAGTTCAACTCCCAAGTCTTCAAGGAAGTCTGCCGTAAGCTGAACATCACCCTCAGTCTCTCGTCAGCTTATCAACCCCAGTTCAACAGTCTAGCCGAGTGAACAAACTAAGAGGTGGCAAAGACGCTCCCTCCAGTTGGGCGTCTCACCTTCTATGGGCGGAATATTCCCTTAACACCCGGGTGAGTCCAATCCCTAACCTGTCCCCATTCCAGTGTGTCTTAGGATACCAGCCTCCCCTCTTTCCTTGGGACCCCCCGGATGGCCCTGTACCACGTGTGGAGGACTGGTACCAAAATAGCCATCGAGCCTGGCAACAGGTACAACAGGCCCTGAAGACCCAGGCGGTGATGCGCAAGGCCCAAGCCAATCGAAGGCGATGACCTGGACCCACCTACTGGGCGAGACAGCTGGTCTGGCTATCCACTAAGAACCTACACATCCCGGGATTTTCCTGAAATACAGGAACAAGGCCGATATGTCGACTGACATCAAAGCTCGACCAATTTCCGGGGAGACAAACACGAAAAGGAAAAAATTAAAGGACAAGTGCCTAATTTCTGTTACAATCCCCAGTCTAGGGTTGGGGATCGCCAGAAAGGTAAGGGAAAGGGAGAGGAGAAGAAGAGACAAGTAGGAAATAGGGAAAGGGAACACGGGACACAAAGGGATCTTTTTTATATTTTATTCACAGACACTTCACAGACAGTGGGTGCAACAGACTTCGGGAATGACCCAGGCCAAAACAACAAACAAAAACAAACATGTCCCGAAACTAATCTACCCCTAAGTGTAACAAATGGAAACAAAATAACAACACTAAACTCTGACTCCCTACCAAAACATACAGTAAACCACATTGCGCAAGAAACAAAAAAGGCAGTCACTCCTTACACACCGGTACAGACAAACAAACACATAAATGAAGCAAAGGTATCCAAGACGGGAGATCAAAAAGGCTAGGTCGAGGTACAAGCAAAAGTTCAAAACCAAGCAGGCAGTCAGAACCAGGGCGACAGTACAATAAGTGATGAGGCGAGAATCGAAAACCAGGAACAAAACAGTCATACATGAGCAGTCATACAATGCAAAGCGAACTAAGAGCGAGTTAGCAGGCGAGAAGCGAGCAGCGGGCAGCCGAGGGTAGGAAGCTGCGGCCTCTTCTGCTGACAAATTGGAAACTGCTCCAACCGCAAGAGAGGCGGGGCCAGGTCTAGAAGGCTTAGTCGAAAGAGTGGCTGACGAATGACAGGATGTCCGAGAAACTGGTAGGGCATCCTCCCAACTTACGGCACGTACCCAAAACCTACAAAACATACTTTACTTACAGCCCGTAACAATACAGTAGCTATCATGCCTTGCCAACTCGAATATCGATAAGAAAATTAACACCCGGAATAAATCCCTTAATGATTATCATGGTGGAGGGGTTTGCATGTTCCTGTGATCCCAGGAGCTATGTTGCCCAGGGCTTTATGCCCCTGGTAGGGTCACCCAAGGCAAACAGGTCCGG